>CM076582.1:1613485508-1613654642 GCA_034641835.2 Pinus albicaulis
CTCCCTCTAGATTTAGATCTCCCACTTTAAACCTTATTCTTGTTTCTGTTCTGGGACGTTCCTCGTACAGATAAGGCATCTCCATTCTGACCCTCCATATTTCTTCGTCTCATTTCCTCCGATAACAAGGTTGAGACAATGTCATCAAAATTCCAGGTAGTTGTATTGCTACCTATTGCAATAACCATACTATCCCACGAGTCTGGTAGAGAACACAAAAAACTAATGCACTTATCTTCATCTAAGATATTAATATCAACAGATGACAGCTGACTTACCACAGTATTGATGGCGTTCAGATGCTCTATCATCGAGTCTCCATCCTTCATCCTCAGGTTATATAGTTTCTTCCTCAGGAAAAATTTATTCACCACAGACTTAGATTGCTAAAAAGTCCCAAGTTTTCCAGCAAATTCTTCGTCGTAGCTTCCCAGAGATACATTCAGCAGTCTTGAATCGAGACACACAACCGTATTGTGCTTTTAGCCTTCGATCCGGTTCTTCCGGTCTTCATCCCGACATTTCAGTTGGTTTAGTACACGGATCTGCCGCGATCCATGCGATCTTTATCCATGGCCAGATCCTCCATCTTGAGCTTCCATAAATCAAAGCTCGACCATTAAATTTAATACGATCTCCTATCTTTGCTTGTTTGCCATCTTCTTTCACCGCAAGAACCGATCCTTATATCTCCCCACCCAGAGCAGAGTCTACATAAAGCTAGAAAAAACCAGCCTGAGAAAAAACCCTCGGTAGCAAGGGCATCTCAGCAGCAAAGGCATCCCCTTGAAGCCGAAATAGCTCTGATACCAAATGTAGGTTTTAACCCTAAACAAAAATTATCTACACACGAATCTTATAACAGAAAATAAACAATAGCGAGAGCATAAAACATAAAATAGATAAACACAAAGATTTTCCCCTAGATCCCAAATCGGGACGACCAGCTTGATTTTTCATTATATTCCTTTTAGTGTTACAACACATATATATACATGCAGAAGCATACATAAACCCCAATCCATTAACCCTGGATTAGAACATAACCGTAGTTCCCTTGACCGGATCTACAAAATACCAGGGGCCGAAAACCATCGTACCCCAAAACCATGTGCAAACTCATGCACAAAACATGGGTGGGTCTGCATATGAGTGGGACCGCATACCAAAAACAATTTCGCCGGGCAGTGACCCCGACAGGGGGGGCTACTGCACCTGGCGCAACGTACAGCGCGTGGGACTAGTCGTGGAAAGAATATAACACATACTAACACCGACAACCTCCCTGCGTGGTGCGTTCTCTGTTCAACGCCCGCCCATCAATTTGATTTAAACATTCTTCCTTGCCCACTGAACCAATACTCAAAGAACATCAAAAAATCGTTTTTCAAGGTATTCCTCATCTCCTAGCTAAGTTTTAGTTTGAGGGAGGGTTTCGGTTACAAATTTCAAAGATAAACAGCGGTTAAATAAGGAGCGTTAATGTGAAAATTTGAAAGAGTTTTTGTGCTGTGAAATAGCTAAAAATACACACAGTCCTAAGAGAAAGGTAGAGTTTGTATAAGATAGGGCTTTGTCAAATTAAAGACGTTTTTCTTGCGGTGTATTGCAAAGGATTAAAAACAATGATTGAAGGGGAAGAATCTTTGTGTCAAAAAACAAAGGAGTCTTGTCTCCAAAATCACAAATAGACCTTGTCAAGACATCTTTGCTCAAATACAAATACTGAAGAGGTGAAATTGTTTTCATTCAACTAATACTTGTTTGCTAAAACTCAAAGAAAAATGGTGATCATTAAGGGGAGACAGAGTTGTTTTGAAGGCTTGCTACTCAGTGACAAGGAGACTGCCTTATGTTTTATAAAAACAAAATCATCAAAGAAGGACAATTTATTCCAAGGGAGAGCACAATGTTTTTCCCAAGAGTGCATTCTTTATTTCAAGTCAGTCTCTTAAAACAGTAATATCAAAAGAAGCAGTGATTTTAAAGAAACCTCTTTCTTGCTTCAAATAACCACAGAAATTAGTGAATTGAGGGAGAAGAGTTCATATTGTCAAAGTCAAAGAACGTTGTTTCATTTAAACAAACTTATTGGTTAACTAAGGACAAACTTAGTTTTTCAAAGAGTAAAAAGTGTGTTGGTTGAGGACTTATTTCAGTGATCACTAAACAAGTTTGCCTTCGTAAGTTAGTGAAGAATATCAGAAGAAAAAATTCCTCCAAAGAAAGATAGCAGGAGTGGTTATCACAATAGGTATGTGCCTTTTTCAATTCAGGAAGTGAATGACTCTCCTTCAGTGCTCTTTAATTTTCATGAAGTAGGGTGCTTGGAGTTTTTCCAAAAGGTTCAAGAAGTGAAAATTCATCTTCCTTTGACACATTTGTTTTCTTTAAGGCTACAAGGGAAGCATGTTCATTTGGTAGGTTTAGATTTCAAGCTCTCTCCTAGGGATATCTCCAAAGCTACCAAGATTCCATATATTGGAGAAAAATGGTTCAAGCAAAAATACCTAGAACTGAATCACTAGAAACCCTTCTTAAAACCAAAACATCAGGATGCTTTCCCAGCTATTTTCCCTTTTTTCAATTTTTTGACCAACTATTCTCCTCTCATGAAAATCATCATGAATTATTTCACATGTGAAGGGAGGTTTTCCCGGGTTTATGATTATCATATCAAGATTCTCATGCACTTCACAAGAACTCAATTGCTAAACCTCCCTTTTTTACTCTATATAAGTATTGACAAGATGGCTTCTACTGTCCAAAAGAAGCCCTCTGCTCAACAACAAGCTTTTCCATTTCATCATTCCCTTATCAAGATCATCATCCTCCATCAACTTGAGAAAAAGGGAGTTTCTTGGGACTCTTTCATCTCTCATCCTGATTTTTCCATTGCATCTGCATCTCATACACCTTCCTCACCATCCACTCATCATGTTTCTCCTTCTTCTAGTAAATCCACTCCTTAAAGACAAAAATCTCCTATGATTGAAAGTGAAGAAGAGGAGAGGAAAAATAGTAGTGAAGAAAGGCAAAGTGAGAGGAGGCAAAAAAGTGATGAGGAAGGACAAAATGAAGAATATAAGCATGATAGTGAGCATAAAGAAGGCAATGATGAAGAGCTTGAACAAATTGATGCAGAGCATAGTAGTCAGGAAGAGGAACATGTTGGCAGCCCACACAGCAGTGAGCATGATGGTAATGAGGTGCAAAATAGTGAGGGTATAGAGCACTATAGTCATGAAGAAAGTAGAGACAGAAAAGAACAAGGCAGCCCTTAAGAAGACATACAAAGTCGCAGCCAAAAGGACACTTATGATGACAAACAAGACAATACTCAAGCAAGCAATGATGGTGACAATAAACACCAAATAACGAGCATTCCCAAGAGGGTAGCATAGAGAAGAAGGGCCAAATCAGGGACCATGAGCATAACAGTGATAAAGACAAACAAGGAAATCTTCAAAAGGAGGAAAACAGTGACAAAGATGATAATGGAAGCAACAAGGTTAAATACCAAGTTGAGCAAGTGCAAATAGGTGAAATTCCTACTTCCTCTCCTCCACACAACCAAGAGCATGTGTTAGCTGCCTCTCCTAGGCAAGGGGGCATGCTTTCCTCTCCAAAGGTAACAAAGTGCCGAACTTCAATAAAGAAAGTTGCTCAAGTTGTAACTCCCAATGTTACTAGAGCTATCCGAAGAAAAGGAAAATTTCCCAAGAAACCTATCATTGAAGTGCCAAAGAATAGGAAGACCAAGAAATCTATCCAAGGCAAGGGGAAAGAGAAAGAGGAAAGTAGTCATGAGAAGGAAAGGGATTTTGATATAATACAGATAAACAGTGATGATAGTGATAATGAAGCTACAAGCCTTGAGTCTCTCTTGCGAAACAGAGAAGACCAAATTCATGACTACAAGCTGATCTAGAGAGCTCAAAATACTTCATCCATGTCCTACAGATGCAAAACAAACAAATGAGTGGTCAAATGGAAGTATTTGAGGGCCGAGCTTTCAAATATCAAAGGGAGGCCTCCAAGGCACAAACCAAGCTTGAAGAGCTTATGGGTGAATTAAATGATACTGAAGAGGAAGAGAAGCCAAGGAGAAAGAGGCCTAGGACTATGAGTCTCAAGAGAGCTTTGGAGAAAAATAAAGAGGAAGAGGTAGCCCTTGTCCGATCTTATCCTCTTACTCATTTGCTCACCCAAGAAATAGAGTATAATATAGAAGCATGGCTTGAAATGGAAAATAAACATTTGGAGGATAAGTTAGAAAGAGCTAACAAAGAATTGAGCCTGCAAAAGAAAATGACTGGGTATTACAAAAGCTAAATCAATTTTCCTGAAGGAAATTGAAGGTTGCACAAGAAAAGCTCAAGGCTGCCCAAAAGAGGCACTCGGTAGAAAAGGTGGAAAAAGGAACATCAAAGCTTGAAATATTTGCCTCCGCTTCTCTACATGTTTCTAAAAACCCATGAAGGGCTTGCTCACCAAAATTGGGCAAATTTTGACAAGATTTTGTTTTTTGACATTTTTGGGCCTGATTGAAGAAATTTGTGGGCATCGCCATTTTTGTTTGGAGCATCCTCAAAGTTTGAAAGTTGTATCATTGAATGCACTATATTCAAGGGCATCTACTCAGAAAATTTCGGATCCAAAGGATGAGTTTTGATCCCCCAAAGAGGCGAAAATTAGTGATTTTGTGTCTTTCTGCCTCTCATATCAGCAAAGGGCTATTTTTAGGTTTTTTTCCACTCAGGTCATTTTTTCGCATACTTCCAGTGATCCGTTTCAGGAAAACCAAATATTTTCCAAAACTAGACATCCAAGGATTTCCAACAAGCCATCACGGGCCTCGGTTTGACATTGGGAGGTCCCTCAAAAGCTGTCTACAAAACAGGGAAATTTCTGCTGCT
The DNA here is from genome assembly GCA_034641835.2 of Pinus albicaulis. Taxonomy (NCBI): domain Eukaryota; kingdom Viridiplantae; phylum Streptophyta; class Pinopsida; order Pinales; family Pinaceae; genus Pinus; species Pinus albicaulis. The sequence continues at coordinate 1,613,490,428 of CM076582.1, forward strand.
ACGTCCCTATAGCATTTGGTAAAAAATGCAGTTTTCTATAGTGGCTTTTCCAAATGTGTGTTTAGCATTTTTTGGCCATTTTTAGTTGGGAAAAGTCAATTTAATTTCTTTTTTTAGCATTTTTAAGATATTTTTATAGATATTTTGGGCCTTGGGCTTTGCAAAGCCTCAAGGACAAAATTAGATATTTGTATTAGGCCAATGGGCTTCCTTGTTGCTCTAGGAGGTTTTCCTTCTCTTTGGTCTATATATTCCAAGAGATTTCATTGTAAATAGACGCTGAACTTGATGATATAGAGCAATACATGATATTACAAGCTTTGAAGAAACACTTTGTCTCATGATGTGGATGATTTCTTGTTTGTCTTGGATGGTGGAAGAGGTCTGTTTGTTGGATTCCTTGGCTTGGTAAATGGTATAGTGTTCCTATCTGTATGTTTTCCTTAGTTTATCATACATGTTTCCATGTTTCTTGCTCGTTGTAGGTCAGTAAAGAATAGATTTGAGAGATGCCCGTGGAGGCACCTCAAGTTTCCTGATTTTATTACAGCTTCTATGTTTTTCTTCCTTCTTAGTCATATCAAAGAATTCTTAACTACTCTTTGATCACTTAATAACTTGTTGCTTGTTTCATTTATGGTTGTTATGCATGCTAAGTACGATTCATGGTACACCCTGCTTACTCATGGCTAGTCAAAGCTCCATCCCTGAAATCTCTCTTTGAATTATTGATTGTCTTAGTTGAATCAAGGAGGTCTTGTTTCGATCTTGCCCTTTACCTAAAACTTTCCATTCTGTTTTCAAAGTTCCCAATAACTCAAAATATGATTTTTAGGAGTTACCTCTTTGTAAATTGAGTTGTTTGTCCATCTTATTTGTTTTCCCAAAAATCTGAAGGTGATTTCCAAAAGTTGGAGGGTCTTATACTTCCATGCATCACTGGAATGTTTATTTTATGCATTTATTAGTTTAAGTTTCGTTCATAGAGACCAATGGTTCACCTTAAATTTTGAATGCTTTGATGATTAACTATTTATGTTTAAAATCTCTTTGTCTTTCACAAACTTAGTGTCCATCCCATTTCATTCCACCTAAAAGAATCCATTTTAACTCAACCAAATCGGCCCTGCAATATACCTTATCCACCATTTGAGGAAGTCTCGACCTTATGAATCCCATAGCCCAGTTGATCTGATATCTTGTCATATATTTATCCTTTGATCATTTATTCCCTCAAAAAACTAAAACAAAACCAAAACACACTTAACAACTGGGATAGAATTAGATACATAGAAAGCAAACAAGTTCATATCATTTGCACTAATAGAGAGGGCCCTCTCTGTGTCCAGGAAGGCTAGGTCCTTGCGCTCCAAAGTTGGTTTGATGTTACCTTGTCGTTTGGCTTGCCAATCTGCCAAATCACGAGATGCTAACATAATGGAAAACAGGGTGGGACTCTGAGTGAATAAACAAACTTAAAATTCCCTAAAAAATTTCAGCATCCCTTAAAAAGACTATCTTATTGACTTACCCCACCGCTCATGCTTAATGGCGATCATGGTGGGACTTTCTGAGTTAGTGACAATCTAAGTACACCTTAGTAACTCTCAAAGTTTCATTTGAAGCTAGAAAACTTAAGTGTTGTCCAAAGAGTAGAATCTGGTTGTCTCACCATCCTAGAAAAATGATGACCCAACTATAGGACACTCTTGAAAACCTTAGGGCTACATAAAAACTCAGAAAACCCCAAAAACATCCTTAGATTGGTTTTTTGTTAGTCTTGGTGGTGGACCATACACATATACCCTCAAAACAACTAAAAAATCCACTTGGCGACTCCACTAGCCTCAAGTAGGCCTATTACTCCATTAGTCCTTATGAAATCTCCTGGGAATGCATTAAGCAATCCAAATAATGCTGATGGTGGTAGAAAAAGTTCAAAACTTCCACGTGGCGAATCCACAACCCTCTATAGACCAAAAGACTCCACTGGTAGAGAACTTTAGACTGGTTGAAAGGACACAGTAACTCTTTCTGGTAAACAAAGATGGATCCAAGTGAGAACACAGTTAAAAAATTAGAAAATTTGGTATACATGTTCATCAAAATGATGCCTCTACTTGACAGAAAAAGAGAAGGACACAAAGTTAAGGTTAACACTGCTTATTCAAACCAACCTACACTTCTTACTTGGGATGAACACACTCAACTATTACAAGACAAGAGTAACAAACAAAATGTTCCAAATGAGAAAGTTTCAAATAAAAACATAGAGGAATGCTCTAAATAATCTATCAGTCATCTTGAAATCACAGAATATGAAATGGAAGAAAAATATAAACCTGTAGGATCTCTACCTTTATGCTTTGAGTCATTTCAGTTCATACGAGAAAACTGGCCTCCTAAGAATCTATCAGAAGAAACTCACGAATCCCATGTTTATTATCCCAAACATAAAGAAGAGTTGATTGAGGATGAATTCAAAACTTAAATAGAAGAAAAATCAAAACCTATAGGATCTCTACCTTTATGCTTTGAGTCATTTGAGTTCATACGAGCAAATTGGCCTCTTGAAAATCTATCAGAAGCAACTCATGAATTACATGCTAACTACCCTCAACATCACAAAGAATTGGTTGAAGTTGAAAACAATCAAGAAATGAAAGAAAACTCATAGGATCTCTCTAAAGGCACAAGTGATGATTCATCATCTCTCATAGGTGAAGCCCAAAAAGACATTCATCCTCCAAATTAGCTTTCCCAAGAGAAAGAGGATTATTGTAGTTATATCCAAAGAGAGATGAAAATGCCTAAAATGCCTCCCTTTTTAACTGAAGAGGAAATAGATCAACTTATAAACATGAAGACAACCTCTAAAACTTCATATGACCAAAAATTTTCTGATCTTTCTCCTGTTAATCTTGCATACCATGAGTCAAAAAATAGATTTGTAAATCAATTTGAAGAGAAGAAATCTGATAGTCCAATATGCATGGCTGGTGACATTACTTATATTAATGATTCTCCAAGGTTTGATCAATATGTTGATGATTATGATATCCAAATAGAAACTAACCTTGCAGAGCAACCAACAGTTGATTTGTGGGATGAAGTTCATTATCATCAGATTGAAAAAAGTAAGTAGCCAATACAGGTCACCTATGACACTGATGAGGAGAGCCTTTAGAGTTTAGAAGTAAGTGAAGAGTCTCTGACTCTTTTCTCTACTTCCCTTCAATACATCAGAAATAATGTTCACATAATTGGAAATCAGCAGTCTTTCAACTTCGATGATGAGGTTGAGGAAGATGATGAAATTCTTGAGAAATTTTTCCATGAGAATTCTTCTCCTAAAATGGTTGAGGAAATCATTTTGGACATGGAATCCTCCTTAAATTCAGATTTGCAGCCACCAAGTTCCATTGAGTTACAAATTGCAGATGAAGAAATAGAGGTTTATAAACACATGAGAGTTGTCACACTATCCTTTCAAGAGGATTTACCACCAAAGTGTATCCCTGCACATCAACATGATGACCTTAACACAGTTTTTAGTCCACTTAATCAGAACACATCCGCTTGGAGGGAAGACTACACTGCAATATAAGATGAGTCTGGCAGTTCAAGTGATCTTGAGCAAGGGGAAAAGTTGCTTTACCAAGAGAGTCCCAAATATAGCCAAGTGGAAGAAATATTAGTTCTGAATGAAGCCTATATATAAAATCCTTTATATCAGGTATTATTCAAAGATCCTTTTTTTTTTTCCTTGATAAATCTGAAGGAGTAGTGTGTTCCGCCCAGAACAGTCTGTTGCAAAGTGTGAGAAAAATTTTATGCACTACTGTTCGAAAACAAGCAAAGTGGAAGTGGCATTTTCATTTCTTCAGCACTCTAAAAAAAATGAAACTAAATCCCTCATGGAATCATTTTCTTGATTGGCTTTGCTGGCAAAGATATTTCACTAAATGAATGTATCTTGTGTATAGTTTAGATTAGGATAGATAGATAGGTGTGAAAAGTAAGCTCAGCCTTGTGAGCATATTTTTAGTTCTAGATTGTTTGAAGAAATGAATCCCAAATAGAAAATACAAAAAATATAGAAAAGTAGAAAAGAGGGCAGTTTGAGAAATAGCAGAAAAGCCCCATGTTCAAAAAATAGTCATTCTGAATGCGTGCAAGTCTAAATGCCGCTACTAGTGCTCAAAAGATGTCTTGTTCAGTTATCTAGTCTAATCATAACTGAACATGTTTTAAATTGATTGCTGATAAGTTAGTGAAAGAAATGATAGTCAAAATATGTAAGCTTGACTTATCAATGAATGTAGATTAGGAAAAAATACCGGTTCCACATGCTCAAAATAGAACCAAAGAGGAAAACAGGGATGAAAAACAAATTATGTATCCTAGCCATGATTTTTCTAAAACCCTGTTTGCATGCAAAATAATATTTGTGTGCAGCTTGTCTTTTATGCCACAAACACATGACAAATCAGACCATCTAATCCCGATTTGGTCATTTTTCAATTTCATGTTCTAGTGTAGTGAATAAAATCCTGTCAAACAGCTTAATCTTAACAGTCGATCTAGCATAGGTAGAGAATCAAAGGAGTTCATCAGTTTAATCTGAACTCCTGGAAGATATAAGGGTTGAATTAGATAGTTTCTTTTTAAAAAATAGTATGTCAAAAGGTTTCCAGTCCAAATGCACCTAAAGAAGAAAAAATGTTAGGAAATATAGCTAGGTAGGTAGAGATGACTTTGATGCTAATCATGCTGTCAATTTTCAAAAATAGCATCAAGAAAGAAAGAAATTTGCGCCAATGGATAAGGCACTAGTCTTCACAAGCCAAAGATCTGAAATTCTGGACACCTCCTGAAAAGGAGCTACCCTCCCCAAATGGAGCCACTGTTAGTCATCAACATTTTTCACCTGTTATTGATGACTAAATTCCATAGTTGAGTTTTCTAGAAGCTAATCTAAATATGTCAATTTGTCATCTAGAAAACCCCCAAAAAAATTTTTGTCTTCCTAGCCCTTCCTGTCAGCCTATGATAAGAGCAATATTCAGTTTTAAACTCATGTCTTGTTTCAACAAAGTGTCCATGTCTATAGTTGTCTTAGCCTTGCTTCTCTGCTATCATTTTCCCATTCTTTCTCATGAAACTAATTATCCAACATTTGACAAAGTATCTCCTTTCCTATCCCTAACCTTCTTGTCAAAAACCATCTAATCATGCCTAAGAAAACAATCAGAGTCTATGAAAATTTCCCCTAAGTTAGATAGTGGTTTTTAGGGAGTCATTTCCTTAGCAAAAATATCCTAAGCCAAAAAGCCTCTGTTTAGTACCAATCAGCCATAGATTGTCTTCCAATTCTCCAAAAATAAGTCTTGATCCATCCATTGGTCGCATACGACTAAGAGATCATTTTGTCTCAGTTCAGAAGAAGTTCAACAAAGACCCAAATTAGAAGAAGATAAGCATGTTCAGTGTCTAAAAAGAATATGTTTAGATCAGGAAAAAATATCCAGAAGACACTAAAAGAGCTCTCCAAGGTTCAAATTTATATATTTTACATCTCTGCAGGGGTGTAATTGAATCATAAAAAGTATGAAAATAAGAGTAAGGAGACAAGTCCAAATAGGTCTCCCATGATGAAGAGATTTTCCATGAGTAAAAAAAAATGGGGTGTAGTGAGTGAAGGACAACTCATAGGTATGGTTTGAAACCCAAAAACTGCCTGAAGAACAAAGAGCCGCCTCCAAGTCACATGAATGCAAAATACTGATGTTATGCTGATCAACAGTGTTTCAGCATCTCCTCCAAAAAGCAGTATTGCATAAAATTTTCAAAAGGAATCATCATATAGAAGATAAGAAGACAACTACTTCTTATGCGACCTCAAGCCTGGGATGTGAACATTAGTCAAAGGACAATTTCAAGATACTCCTGAAAGCACAGTCAAAGGAAGTGAGAAACTCCTTCAAAAGAGTAGATGGTTAGAAGCTCAGTGCTAACCTCCTTCATCAAAAGTAGATGGTTAAAAGCACAGCGAGAACCTCCTCCAATAAAGAGCAGATGGTTAGGAACAGGATAATAGAACCTCCTTCATTTACAGTAGAGGGTTAAGGTGTTTTAAGTAACTTCAAAAATTATAGGCCACCTCTTTCCCAGGGATAAAAAAAAAGATGCATTAGCAATGTTTCAAAGGGTGTTTGAGTGAGTTCTATGTTTGAAAGACAAGGGTGAAAATCAGTGGAGAAAATGAAATTTTATAGTTTGAAGGCCTGCGTTTCATCATCAACAAAGGTGACATAATGGTGTCAAAAGGCCTCTACTTTTCTGTTTATAGAAATCTCCTTCAAACTGAATCTAAGGGTGAAATTTTTGACTAGGGATAGCCTCATCTAAATGGCCAAAGAAAGTAGGCCCAGTTTGATTTTAAACTGACTTCTGTACATGAATACAAGGAAACAACAGGGATGAGAAAGGCCTTGACATAGCTCATCCAAAGGGTCAAAGGTGTGATAAAACAATGCTTCACTTTCAGTCAAAAAGGGCTCATCCATTAACTGATAAAAGACAGAGTTTTGGGAGACCCAGATAGTTCGTCAAACATAGACTTCCTTCACAAATAAGTAGAGGGCCCATCATTGTTTGAGGGTATTCAAAAGATGACATGTGGAACAAATCAAATCATAACTGTTGCTATTATAGTGTTCTAAAGAAGGTTGGCATAATAGATTTAAAAAGGCTTCATTACTGTTTGTTAGGATTGCCTCCTTTGTAAATAAACAAAGGCACAAAGTCACTTTTCAAAGTTTCTTTCAAAAGAAAAAAGGGAAGTTTGTCTTTTTAATCAAAGTGAAGGAAACTTGGGATTTTCAAGTATAAAAGAGCTCGATCGTTGGTCATTCATCACTTTGCAAGACGAAGTCAAGGAAAAGAAGAAGTTTGAGTGTTTTTTCAAAACATTTGCAAGCTTAAGGTTAGTGCGGCACACCTATGTACACGTGTGGCATGCCTGTAGGTAGAGCCAGTGAAATTTATTGAAGCGTGTGGCATGCCTGTAGACATGCACGACATGCCTGTGCCCGGCGCCGAGGGCCGACGCGACAACCTTCCTGCGCGACGCGTTCTCCGTTCAATGCCTGCCCATCAATCTGATTTAAACGTGCTTCTTTGCCCACTGAACCAATACTCAAAGAAAATCAAAAACTCATTTTTCAAGGTATTCCTCGTCTTCTAGCTAAGTTTTAGTTTGAGGGAGGGTTTTGGTTACAAATTTCAAAGATAAACAGTGGTTAAAGAAGGAGGGTTAATGTGCAAATTTGAAAGAGTTTTTGTGCTGTGAAATAGCTAAAAATACACACAGTCCTAAGAGAAAGGAAGAGTTTGTATAAGATAGGAATTTTTCAAATTAAAGAGGCTTTTCTTGATGTGTATTGCAAGGATTAAAAACAACGATTGAAGGGGAAGAATATTTGTGTCAAAAAACAAAGGAGATTTGTCTCCAAAATCACAAACAGACCTTATCAAGACCTCTTTGCTCAAACACAAATACTGAAGAGGTAAAATTCTTTTCATTCAACTAATACTTGTTTGCTAAAATTCAAAGAAAAACGGTGATCATTAAGGGGAGACAACGTTGTTTTGAAGGCTTGCTACTCAGTGACAAGGAGACTGCCTTATGTTTAAAAAAACAAAATCATCAAAGAAGGACAGTTTATTCCAAGGGAGAGCACATTGCTTTTTCTAAGAGTGCATTATTTATTTCAATTCAGTCTCTTAAAACAGTAATATCAAAAGAAGAAGTGATTTCAAAGAAACCTCTTTCTTGCTTCAAAGTCAAAGAAAGTTGTTTCATTTAAACAAACTTATTGGCTAACTAAGGACAGACTTAGTTTTTAAAAGAGTAGAGAGTGTGTTGGTTGAGGACTTATTTCAGTGATCAATAAACAAGTTTTCCTTGGTAAGTCAGTGAAGAATATCAGAAGCAGAAATGCCTCTAAAGAAATATAGCAAGAGTGGTTATCACAATAGGCATGGGCCTTTTTCAACTTAGGAAGTGAATGAATCTCCTTCAGTGCTCTTTAATTTTCATGAAGTAGGGCGCTTGGAGTTTTTCCAAAAGGTTCAAGAAGTGAAAATTCATCTTCTTTTAACACATTTGTTTGCTTTAAGGCTCCAAGGGAAGCATGTTCATTTGGTAGGTTATATTTCAAGCTCTCTCCTAGGGCTGTCTCCAAAGCTACCAAGATTCCATATATCGGAGAAAAATGGTTCAAGCAAACATACCTAGACCTGAATCACTACAAACCCTTCTTAAACCAGAACATCGGGATGCTTGCCCAAATATTTTCGCTTTTTCCCCTTTGTTTACCAGCTATGCTCCTCTCATGAAAGTCATCATGAAGTATTTCACATGTGGAGGGAGGTTTTCTCGGGTTTATGCTTATCATATCAAGCTTCTCATGCACTTCACAAGAACTCAATTGCTAAACCTCCATTTTTTCCTCTATAGAAGCATTGACAAGATGGCTTCTACTGTCCAAAAGAAGCCCTCTGCTCAACAACAAGCTTGTCTATTTCATCGTTCCCTTATCAAGATCATCATCCTCCATCAACTTGAGAGAAAGGGAGATTCTTGGGACTCTTTCATCTCCCATCCCGATTTTTCCATTGCATCTTCATCTCATACACCTTCCTCACCATCCACTCATCATGTTTCTCCTTCTTCTAGTAAATCCACTCCTAAAAGAAAAAAATCTCCTATGATTGAAAGTGAAGAAGAGGAGAGGCAAACTAGTAGTGAAGAAAGGAAAAGTGAGATGAGACAAACAAGTGATGAGGAAGGACAAAATGAAGAATCTAAGCATGACAGCGAGAATAAAGAAGGCAATGATGGAGAGCTTGAAAAAATTGATGCAGAGGATAGTAGTCAGGAATAGGAACATGCTGGCAGCCCACACAGCAATGAGCATGATGGTAATGAGTTGAAAAACAGTGAGGGTACAGAGCACTACAGTCATGAAGAATGCAGAGACAAAAAATAACAAGGAAACCCTCAAGAAGACATACAAAGTGGCAGCCAAAAGGACACTTATGATGAAAAACAAGACAGTCCTCAAGCAAGCAATGATGGTGACAATCAAACACCAAACAATGAGCATTCCCAAGAGGGTAGCATAGAGCAAAAGGGCCAAATCAGTGACCATAAGCATAGCAGTGATAAAGACAAAAAAGGCAATCTTCAAAAGGAGGAAAATAGTGACAAAGATGATAATGGAAGCAGCAAGGTTAAAGACCAAGTTGAGCAAGTGCAAATAGGTGAAATTCCTCCTTATTCTCCTCCACACAATCAAGAGCATGTGCTAGCTGCCTCTCCTAGGCAATGGGCCATGCTTTCCTCTCCAAAGGTAACAAAGTTCCGAACTTCAAGAAAGAAAGTGTCTCAAGTTTTAACTCCCAATTTTACTAGAGAACTCTGAAGCAAAGGCAACTTGCCCAAGCAACCTATCATTGAAGTGCCAAAGAAGAGGAAGACCAAGAAATCTATCCAAGGCAAGGGGAAAGAGAAAGAGGAAAGTAGTCATGAGAAGGAAATGGATTTTGATATAATACATATAAACAGTGATGATAGTGATAATGAAGCTAGAATCCTTGAGTCCCTCTTGCGAAACAAAGAAGACCGAGTTCATGACCTACAAGCTGATCTAGAGAGCTCAAAAGACTTCATCCATGTCCTACAGATGCAAAACAAACAAATGAGTGGTCAAATGGCAGTATTTGAGGCCTGAGCTTACAAATATCAAAGGGAGGCCTCCAAGGCACAAACCAAGCTTGAAGAGCTTATGGGTGAATTCAATGATACTGAAGAGGAAGAGAAGCCAAGGAGAAAAAGGCCTAGGACTATGGGTCTCAAGAGAGCTTTGGAGAAAAATAAAGAGGAAGAGGCAGCCCTTGTCTGATCTTATCCTCTTACTCATTTGCTCGCCCAAGAAATAGAGGATAATAGAGAAGCATGGCCTGAAAGGGAAAATAAACATTTGGAGGATAAGTTAGAAAGAGCTAACAAAGAATTGAGCCTGCAAAAGAAAATGACTGGGTATTACAAAAGCTAAATCAATTTTCCTGAAGGAAATTGAAGGTTGCACAAGAAAAGCTCAAGGCTGCCCAAAAGAGGCACTCGGTAGAAAAGGTGGAAAAAGGAACATCAAAGCTTGAAATATTTGCCTCCGCTTCTCTACATGTTTCTAAAAACCCATGAAGGGCTTGCTCACCAAAATTGGGCAAATTTTGACAAGATTTTGTTTTTTGACATTTTTGGGCCTGATTGAAGAAATTTGTGGGCATCGCCATTTTTGTTTGGAGCATCCTCAAAGTTTGAAAGTTGTATCATTGAATGCACTATATTCAAGGGCATCTACTCAGAAAATTTCGGATCCAAAGGATGAGTTTTGATCCCCCAAAGAGGCGAAAATTAGTGATTTTGTGTCTTTCTGCCTCTCATATCGCGAGTGGCTCGTCAGTTTTTTCCACTGTGTCGGCTTTTTCGTATACTTCCGTTGATCCTGTTTGGGGAAAACAAAATATTTTTAGAAACTAGACATCCAAGTGTTTTTCCCCAACGAGCCATCACATGCCTCTCGGTTCAACATCGTTAGTTCCCTCAAAAGCTATCTACAAAACAGAATGTCGCATTGCTCCCAGAGCATTTGTAAAAATGCTTAATGGCTTAAAGTGGCTTTTCCAAATGTGCGTTTAGCCTTTTTTTGGCCATTTTCAGTTGGGAAAAGTCAATTTAATTTCCATTTTTAGCATTTTTAAGATATTTTTATAGATATTTTGTGCCTTGGGCTTTGCAAAGCCTCAAGGACAAAATCAGATATTTGTGATAGACCAATGAGCTTGCTAGTTGCACTAGGAGGTTCTCCTTCACTTTGGCCTATATATTCCAAGAGATTTCATTGTAAAGAAGGCTGAAATTGATGATATAGATAAATACATGATATTACAAGCTTTGAAGAAACACTTTGCCTCATGATGTGGATGATTTCTTGTTTGTCTTGGATGGTGGAAGAGGACTTTTTGTTGGATTCCTTGGCTTGGTAAATGGTATAATGTTCCTATCTGTATGTTTTCTTTAGTTTATCATACATGTTTCCATGTTTCTTGCTTGTTGTAGGTCAGTAAAGAATAGATTTGAGACATGCCCTGAGTCTCAAATCTGCATCTTTTCCATACACTTTTCTATACCTTTTCACTCACCTGAACCTCCCAAGTTGTCAATATCATGTGCAAAAGAGCATCTAACATGGTTTTTAATTATATTTTTGTGTTTGGGCTTAGCCTAAGGGGCTAAGGCCCAACGCATAGAAAATGTATGTTTTCCTATGGTTTTTAACTGTTTTTGCAAAATGAGAAAGGTTCCGATAGGTCAAAAAGTGGGTTTTTAACCTTGGGAAAAGAGACTCAATAGAGGAATAAGGAATATAAAAGGGTTTGATGGGGTTTTTATGGATGAAAGGAGACTTGAAGAAATGAGGAAAAAGTGGAAGAAGGGGAGAGGGAAAAGAGGAAAATGTAGCAAATTTTGACCAGGATTTTCATGGAACATCAGAGGCAGAGAGGATAAAGGGTATGTAGAACCAATCAGTAGTTTGGAACCTTACCAACAGTCTTCAAGTACCAACAATCTTTAGGCCTGATTTTGTTTCTTGAAGGCTGCAAAGAATATTTTAGCCACCAACTGCTATAACTGAAAAATATGGGTGGCTAACAGGAGGAAGGAAGTTTATAGCATTTAAGCTAGTAATCCTGTGAGGGATCATCCCCTCACCTTTCCATCACTATTTCCATCAGCCTGAAGTCTATTGCAACATATTTCAGTAGGCATAAAGCTTCTCTCTCTTATACAGCACAGTTTCTGTAGCCGCTGCATAATCAGTTGCTGCAACTTGAAGGAGGAGGAAGAGAAGGCAAGATCGCAAGCTCTTAGCTTGTAGATCCTTTTGGGGTTCCCATGTTTTGGAAAATATGGCAATACCAAAATATGGGACAACATCAGAACCACTTACAGACCTCAGGATATAGCCCTCCTGGCTCTAGAGAGGGATCTCTCTATAACCGGCAAATGTTTATGTCCTTGAAGCTCTGTTTTTAGGTTTTAGGCTAGTTATAGGCACGGTATTTTTTGTTTGTTTGGTTGTTGGGAAACAGGAAAGAAGGGTTCACTGTGAGACCAGGTTAAATAAAGAGGATTCTAGGTAAAGGAAGAAATTATTTCAGGGAACACTCAAGACCATTGGGCAATGGATTCAGGAAAGGGTTTACTTGCTATTCAATATTCAGGCTTTCAGTTGGGCTAGTCATCTAAAGAATTGGATCTTAAAGATGATAGTGTGATATGAAATGGTGAGAAAGAAAGTGAAAGGCAAGGAAACCTCCAAGGTGAATACTTAGAAATCAGGTCCAGGGACAGGACATGCCATTATACACCTATGACCCAACTCCTAAAGGTAAACTCTTCAGACAAAGGGAACAGTAAAGATTCAAACAAAAAGGTGAAGACCTGAGATCAGAGAGAGACTTTGAAATCTTAATGCTTCAGCATCTAGCTTAAGGGAACTTAGAAGGATTCAATTAATCGAAAAGGACCCTAGTGAGACAGAACCGATGTTCTAAACTCCCAGTATCCCAATTCATTCAATTAAAGCCTAATAAGAACATCTAAGAATAGATTCATTAATTCATACATCAGCTAGCAGAAATGTAGCCACTACACTAGTTAAATTAACTTAAATCAGCGCTCAGATAACAAATATAGCAGAAAACATCAAAGGTAGGGAGAGAAGAAGCTTAGGATACCATGCGAGGGTATATCCTAAACCAGATTTCTGATGCGTACCTAAGAAACGGAAAGTGATGAATTACAAAGGAAAACAGAGACAAAGTAAGAAAAACATCACTGCTGCTTTAAATCAGGATCCAAAGAAATGTGCTTGTCATATTAAAGAGAAACACCAGTCATGTACAACATTTCCAACAACTTGATATTCAGTCTGAAAACATCTTCCTCAGCCTATCTTACAACTTTACACAGAGAACTAAATATCAAAATAAATGGCTTACAGTTCACAGATATCCGATCAACAACCCTTACAATGAGTTTCTTCATGAGTTTTATAGCTGAAAGAGAGGTAGAGGAGGTACATGAAACACTATATGAAAAATTAAAAATAGAGTAGAAGAAGTGGGTCGAAACCCATTCTATTTTAATATTTGAGCATTAATCTTCAGTACTCTTTGGATGAACGAGTAGTCTTTGACAGGTTGCAGTTTACTCTAGGTATGCTCTTGATGTGATTTCGCTGTAGTACTCGTCGTACTCTTGGTGAATAAAAAAAAGGTAGATAAATGACTTCAAAGTCTGCCATACCGTGTAACAAATGCTCTGGTAGAATTAGGATTGTTGTCAGGGTGGAAACCTTCTCATGGACTAAAAAAATATGCGTACTGTGTCCTTTCTCGGGAGGAGGCTTCTGCTGATGTGAAACCTTGATGATATTGTTTTCTACGCATTAGGCCTTCTGTGTGATTCATGCAGTTTTCAATTTGGTATTTTGCCTTTAAAACACTGAATTAAGGCTTGACATCTTCAATAATGTGCATTAGAACTCCTTAAATCTGTACTGATACTCTTTACCACTTCGTGACTGTCTTTGTCAGTGAAATCTGAGCTTTGATGGCGCTGAAAGGTTTAGCACAGTTGAAAGCTATACTTTTAATGAAAATTACGCTCTAGTACCCTCCTAGGCTCTTCTCTGTAATCACGGGCCCTGAAAAATCTTCATCTATGCTCTGCGACACTATAATAGTGACCCTGAACAATGGCGGTTCTCACCCCCTGTACACCTGCAAAACACACAAGTCTGTTAAGAAATTCATGCATGGGGAAAGGTGGTTGCAGTGGAATGCTTTGACGATGGAAGCGCAAGAGGAGCGAGTGCTATGGATGCAATGGAAAGCGGTGGGAAACATGTAGTGAAACAGTGGGAAAATGCATGTGGAAGTTGGGAGAAATGAAAAAACTTTAATGTAAAACATTAAAATATTAATGCCGAGTGGAATGATATAATGTTTTAATGTAAAACCCAAGGTTTGGGCCATTGAATGTAATACACAGAAACGCATGGAAAACATATGAAATGGGTTGATATGGTGGGACCCGGTCATGGGTGGAGGGCGATTCAATCAGGACCGTCGGATCTCAGGAGGAGATCGATGGCTGCAATCTAATTTGAGGGGAGCGATGGGATGGTCAAAAATACGATGAACGATGGTGCGATCAGCTCATGACCGTTGGATCTTTTGTGAGATTTGTTGGTGTCCTGTGTTTTGATAGTTTGGAAAATCAAAAGACAAGGCAACATCAGAACCAATCTTTAGAGTTACAAGATCTAGTCCTTCTGTTCTCAGAGAGGGATCTCTCAAATATTTGTTTGCAAAGGTTTATCTTGTGTGCTTTGAGTATGATTTTAGACTAGTTATTAAGTGCCGGTTTTTGTTTGGTTGGATTGAGTTGATACAACAGAACATGAAAGGTCTAGGAAATATAGACAGAAAGAGGAAATATCTGGTTCATTGGGCAATGGAGTCAAAATAAGGTCATGACAAGCTCGTCAAGGGATATGGGATATCAAAGGGAAAATCTAACTTGGACACAAGATCCTTTTGTTTTTGGAATGAAATGAACATTAATGATTTGAAAAGAGAAGTTTAATTCTCAACAAAGGGAATTGGGAAACACAATTTGAACAATAAAGAGCTTTCTGATAGACAGGGCTAACCATGAATTCTACAAATCACACCTTTAAGCAAACAATGATTCCAAAACAACTTTTAAAATTAAATCTAAGATTCGGGTAACACCCTATTTCCTCAAAGATTTTATTTTAAAGGACTTAGAAAACATGAAATATTCACTGATAATTGCAGTCATAGAAGAGGGAACACCTAAATAACATCTATGCTTACAACTATAAAGACCTTCAAAACAACTATTCAAGCAATGGCAAAGGGCAAGATCAAAATCAACCTCTTTGATTAACTTAAAACAACGGTACTTCAAAGGGAGACTTCAATAACAACTTTCAAGTGATAGAAGACAAGCAGGGAAAACCATAAATCATGCTGAAACCAACTATTTGAGCTATTATAGAAATAAACAAGCATGAAGACTAGAGAGAAATTTTAAAGCCTCTAAAATACTTCAGCAGAAGAAAACATAAAACAGTGAAGGATGAACAGGTCTAAGGTGCTTCCAGGAGTCATTTCTTAGCCTAAAAATTTCAACCTACTGTAGCAAGAATTTATGGAACATAATGAAAACAGGGGAAAAACATAGAACAATTCAGAATACTTCACCAACAGCCAAGCTCATGGATCTAATGATAGAGCCTTCTCAGGAACAAGCATACAACAACATCATCAATACATCCAAGACTTCAATTTGTTTTTCAACTTCAACAGACTTGTATATTTATTTCGGAGAGTTTCAGTGTTACAACTTGTAATCAAACAACAACCAACCCCTCACTCATCTTCTACTGAAGTATTTATAGAAGGATGAGGAGGTGAGATCTGATAAAAGATCTCAAATACAATTAATACAGAGTTAAATGACTTCTTGGCCTTTTGAGGGGCTCGATGAAGAAATTTACAGGTGTTTCTCTGTATTAACTGTTTTACAATTAATATCAAAGCTTGATGGGAGCTTTGTTGACTTTGAGGCTTTGCATAATGTGGAGTAATTCTGCAGATATTTATTGCATTAGTTTCCTATGGCAGAATTAATTTCTTGGCAGTGCTGGAGGCAGATATTTCTTTAAGCAATAACTTCGGCCTCTGTTTGAAAGATTTGAGGCAACAGGTGGCTCTGTGGTAGCTGAGGAATCAATTCGCCTCAGAATGCAGCAGTGGAGGTCCTTTCTGCCTGATAGATCTCTTTGATTTTCTATTAATTTTGTTTTAATTTGGGGGATTAGGCTTTTGATATTCAATCTTAGCCGTAATCTCGCAAATCTCTCTTCTATATTCAATCTCCTATGTGTTGTCTTCAAAAACCGATACTCTTTAACTGTGTTCTGAATAGAACAGTGTCTTGTCGATGTGCAGGGCTGCGCAGGGCTATTTTACGTGTTATCAACGCTCATGAAGCATTGACAAATTATTGAATTCAACCCTTTGAATGGTTCCTTTAGTAGCTTGAAGGCATAGGAAATGTCTTTCCCAGTCCTCGGCTTTCCTTCATTATACAATGGAAAACCATTAAAACACCTGCAAAACACAAAAAACGATTAAGAAATCTTACGTTTTTTAGGTTAAACTGCTTAGAAGGTGGGGAAAAAATTGCAGCCGTTGGATCTGGACACATGGACGGTCCAGATCTAATCGGGGAATTGCAATCGGTGAGAGGAGAAAAAGGGTGCGATGAGAAACTCCGATGCGATTGCGCGATTGGGAGGGCGGAGGCAATTAAGTGATGGCCGTTGGATCCGAGGATCAGATCAACGGCGGGGAGCGAATCGGAGGAACAACAATCAGGGGAAAGAATAAATGCATGCGATGGAAAACTTCGATGCGATTAAGCGCTGGCTGTCAATCTACAGATCAGATCGACGGTGGAGAGTGAATCGGAGGGTTTTTGAAGCAGGGGTAAGACTTGTGATCGGAATTAATGAGGATCATTTGATCATGGAAGGTGGAGAGGAGATCAACGATGGATAACCAATCGGGGATTGGCAATCGGGGCGAACAAATAAACGCACCCGATGAAAAGTTGCGATGCGATGTAGCGTGGACCGTTGATCTGAGGGTCGGATCAACGGTGGAGAATGAATCGGGGGATGGCCGATCGGTGGGAGAAAACAAGTGTATGCGATGGAAAAACCCTGATGTGATTGGGCGTTGGTCGTTTGATCGGCTTACAAGCAACGGTGGAGATTAGTTTTTAGAACGAACTGGCGGAAACCTTTATAATATACCAAACCCAAAGTTTTTAATATAAACAAAGGTTTAATGGATCAGGGTGGAAATAAAATATATATAAAGGATAGGCACTCACCTGCAGGGCTTTCGGATATATGGAACGCAAAGGGCCCGGGGCTTAGTACATCAAAGGCCAATCACAATCGGAACTGCGGGCCTGGTCTTTCCGATCAACCCATTGCGAATTCTCCAATCGCGATTGCGCGATCGGGTCTTTTTAATCTACCCATTTTTCATATTAAAACAAGTGACTTTGGTTTTTGGTTAATAACTTCAGGAAAGTGGGTTTTGGGTTTTACAAAGGAAAAAAGCGGATCAGGCATGAAATATTTACAAGTTTCAATGGAATTTGATGGTTTCGGGATAGTTAAAAAATGGGTTTTTAACTATGGGAAAGTGATTCTCATAAATGGAAGAAGAGGATTTATGAAAACAAGGGAGTTTATATGGAGAAAAAGGGAAGCAAATGAAGGTTTGAGGAGGGGGAAAATGAAGGTCCTTCAGCAGTCAGCAGAATTTTCTGAGTATAAAATGGAAATAGTAATGAAGATTTTTGGACAAAGGCATGAGGCCTTCAAGGAGTCTTCAAGAGCCAACAATTTTTAGTAATAAAATTTTTTCCTTGGAGGCTCAAAAAGTCTTAGCCACCTTTTGGTATAATCAAATATTATAGGTGGCTAACAGTGGCTCCACTTGGGGATGATTCCTTCTTGAAGGCATGAAGAACTTCATACTTGCATTCTCTGGGAGGCTGATCAGTTGCCTCATTCTTTGTTCTCTGGGAGGCTGACCTGTGCCTGATCCATTGGGCTGCCCTTTCTTTGCTGGGATGATATTCTTTGAAAACATATTAGCAGCTATGAAAACAATGGACCTTCATCAACAAGCTTTCTACCTACCCAATCCTACAGATCTAACATTTTTTCTTCTTAGAGTGCACTTGGATTGGCAAACTCTATTTACAATATTTTATTCTTTTGAAAGCAGGAAATCTAATCTATTTATACTCCTTATTTCTCTATGAAATCAGATTAAATAGTTGAGTTCAGATGCTTCTCTACCTATTCTACTATTTGATGGGATTGAACTGTCCAACAGATTTTATTCTCTATTTTCTACAAAAGAAATTTAAAAGCATCCAAGTCAGGATTAAACAGTCTAACTTGATGTTGGTCTATGGCATAAAAACAAGCTTCACATAGACATTATTTTTTATAAAAACTAAATAAAAAATGGAAGGCTTAAGATCTGAAAATTCAAAGTACTGCCTTCTCTTTTTACAACTCTGTTTTAACTTTGTGTGAGTTGTTTCTTCCTTTTCCTCTGGTTCAGGTTTTGAGTTACTTAGAGCCAGATTTTTACATCTCTTGACTCATATAAGTAAAACAGATTTAAGTCATCTCTCTTTTGGAAACTTAGGTTCATATTTTGAACATGTTTGAACCTTTGATTTCTATCCTAGACTATCTACCGATAAGCCAAGATTAAACAGTTTGGAAAATCAAATTCACTATCCTATCCACAGAAAATTTAAAACTAATTAGTCAAGATTAGGCAGTTTGACTAACTAGAAGTGTGTTTTTCAGGAGTGGCATTTAAGCTTGCACACTTTCGGAATTTATTTCTCTTTTTTGGTATGGGGCTGTACCTTTCTTGTTTTAAAATCTGCCCTCTTTTCTCTTTTCTATTGTTTTTAGATTTCTCTTTTTCTTACAAGAAAAAAATCAACAACTAACTAAATGCTCAAAGCTGAGCTTTAATTCTTTCCTATCTAATCTAATATAACTTGGAACATTTACATGTTTTAGCTGATGAACTCTCTTTTCCAGTACAACCAATCCAGCAAATGATTCCATGATTGGTCCTTCTTCATCTCCTTGGGCAGGCTGGAAAAACAGGGCCACTCCCATTCTTTTTCTTTTTTAGCAGCAGTGCTAAATAATCCTCTTGCTTTTGGTAATATACTGCAACTAATAACCTTTATCCCTTCTTCAAATATTTTCAAGAAATGAGCGTAGGGATCTTGAAATAATACCTGGTTATGAGTGTTTGGAAGATATGTTTCAACCAAGATCATCTGTTCTTTCTCCACTGGCTTAAGGCAAAGATTCTTATGAGGAATAAAAACTTCCTCATCTTCATTATTATCTGAACTAGAGGATTCATCATATATTGCAGTGTTGTCCTCTTGTAGTCCTGGTATGCTCTGATTCAGTGGACTGTGCTTTGTGAAGAGATCATCATGTTCTTGAGCAGGGGTATCTTTTATTACCTCAACCCTTTCAGGAGGAGGCTCCTTATATGCATCCTATTCAAGAAATTCCTCTTTCTTCTCAACCCCAACATTACAACTAATAGATAGCTGATTCCCAATTATGTGAAATCTATTTCTGATGAATTGGATTGGATGATTGCTGCTCTCAAGCTGATGATAATGAAATTCATGACACCAATTTACTACTGGTTTCCCTGCATGATTAGTTTCTGTTTGAAGCTCATCATCATCATCAGATTGATCAGAAGTTAAAAAATCATTAGTGTACACAATTTCACCAATCAAACATATTGGGTTATCATTTTGTTCCTCTTTTAGCTTTTCTATAACTGTGTTTTCTGTTTCAAGACAACAACATTTAGTAGGAAAATGAGCAGAAGTGTTTTGTTCTAGTAAAGGATTTAGGGCTGACTGTTTATTTAATATCTGATCAATTTCTTCCTCTGTAAAAAGAGAAGGATTTTTCTCTTTTCTTTGGACAGAATAACAACAGTCCTCTCCCTCTTGTGTTAACTGGTTTTGAGGCTGGATGTCTTCTTGGGCCTCTTCTAGAGAATGATTACTTGTGCTCGTAGGGGAATTTTGAGGATTCTCTTCCTTTTCCTGATCTATCTCAATTTCAAACAACACCTCATGATTTTCATGGCAGTCACTTTGACTGTAAAGTTCACGAGTTGTTTCAAGTATATTGTCAGGATGCCATCCTTTTTTAATAATCTGAAATGAGTCATAACATAAAGGAAGAGACTCTGGTTGTGTTGTCTCTTTTCCTATTTCAGATTTTGTAGGTTCAAAATGGCTTATGTTTTCCTCAAGGCACTGCTCACTATGAGTTTTTGCAATTTGGTTATGGAGTTCTCTTAATAGCATAATACAAGAAATAGGTAAGGAATCAGGAGTTTCCTGACAACTTTCTTCGTTTCTCTCATTGTAATCTTGTTCATCATACATATCTTGTAGTTTTTGGGTTTGTTCTTGATTTGAAAGGAGCATGGGCTGCTCTATATCATTAATATTTAAATTGGCCTCATACCTTTCAAGTCTTTTCCCAAGTATGTACACCATTTTCTCCATCATGATCAGTAATTTTTCTTTATTATTTTCTCTATAATATTGCTCACCTTCTTCTGTAAAGTCTTGATCATCATCTATATGTTTCTCATTGTCTAGGTCTTGTAATGGTTGATTTTTGTATTCAAGTTCACTGTATCTTTCTAACCAGTTCAGAGTCTTCTGCCAGTAGAGTTATTTGGTCTTTTGGGTTTTTGGAGTCGCCAGGTGGAAGATTTTGAAATTTGTTGTCCACCAACAGTGTGATTGGGTTTTCTCAATGCATTCCCATGGGAGTCTTCAAGGAATGGAAGGGTAATATGCCTACTGGAGGCCAGTGGAGTCACCAGGTGGAAAATTTTTAGCTTTTGTGAAGGTAAAATGTTTTATGGTTCCACCACCATGTTTATTATGAAGCCAAACTGAAATATTTTTGGGTTTTCTGAGTTTCTATGGTTGTTTGAAAGACTAATGAGTTTCTAAGAGCTTGCTAGGCAACTATGAACTCAGTGGTCCCATCGTGATCGCCATTATGTTGGTGTCCCGTGTTTTGATAGTTTGGAAAATCAAAAGACAAGGCAACATCAGAACCAATCTTTAGAGTTACAGGATCTAGTCCTCATGTTCTCATAGAGGGATCTCTCAAATATTTGTTTGCAAAGGTTTATCTTGTGTGCTTTGAGTATGATTTTAGACTAGTTATTAAGTGCAGGTTTTTGTTTGGTTGGATTGAGTTGATACAACAGAACATGAAAGGTCTAGGAAAGCTAGACAGAAAGAGGAAATATCTGGTTCATTGGGCAATGGAGTCAAAATAAGGTCATGACAAGCTCGTCAAGGGATATGGGATATCAAAGGGAAAATCTAACTTGGCCACAAGATCCTTTTGTTTTTGGAATGAAATGAACATTAATGATTTGAAAAGAGAAGTTTAATTCTCAACAAAGGGAATTGGGAAACACAATTTGAACAATAAAGAGCTTTCTAATAGACAGGGCTAATCATGAATTCTACAAATCACACCTTTAAGCAAACAATGATTCCAAAACAACTTTTAAAATGAAATCTAAGATTCGGGGAACACCCTATTTCCTCAAAGATTTTATTTTAAAGGACTTAGAAAACATAAAAGATTCACTGATAATTGCAGTCATAGAAGAGGGAACACCTAAATAACATCTATGCTTACAACTATAAAGACCTTCAAAAAAACTATTCAAGCAATGGAAAAGGGCAAGATCAAAATAAACTTCTTTGATTAACTTAAAACAATGGTACTTCAAAGGGAGACTTCAATAACAACTTTCAAGTGATAGCAGACAAGCAGGGAAAACCATAAATCATGCTGAAACCAACTATTTGAGCTATTATAGAAATAAACAAGCATGAAGACTAGAGAGAAAGTTTAGAGCCTCTAAAATACTTCAGCAGAAGAAAACATAAAATAGTGAAGGATGAACAGGTCTAAGGTGCTTCCCGGAGTCATTTCTTAGCCTAAAAATTTCAACCTACTGTAGAAAGAATTTATGGAACATAATGAAAACAGGGGAAAAACATATAACAGTTCAGAATACTTCACCAACAGCCAAGCTCATGGATCCAATGATAGAGCCTTCTCAGGAACAAGCATGCAACAACATCATCAAGACATCCAAGACTTCAATTTGTTTTTCAACTTCAACAGACTTGTATATTTATTTCGGAGAGTTTCAGTGTTACAACTTGTAATCAAACAACAACCAACCCCTCACTCATCTTCTACTGAAGTATTTATAGAATGATGAGGAGGTGAGATCTGATAAAAGATCTCAAATACAATTAATACAGAGTTAAATGACTTCTTGGCCTTTTGAGGGGCTCGATGAAGAATTTTACAGGTGTTTCTCTGTATTAACTGTTTTACAATTAATATCAAAGCTTGATGGGAGCTTTGTTGACTTTGAGGCTCTGCATAATGTGGAGTAATTCTGTAGATATTTATTGCATTATTTTCCTGTGGCATAATTAATTTCTTGGCAGTGCTGGAGGCAGATATTTCTTTAAGCAATAACTTCGACCTCTGTTTGAAAGATTTGAGGCAACAAGTGGCTCTGTGGTAGCTGAGGAATCAATTCACCTCAGAATGCAGCAGTGGAGGTCCTTTCTGCCTGATAGATCTTTTTGATTTTCTATTAATTCTATTTTAATTTGGGGGATTAGGCTTTTGATATTCAATCTTAGCCGTAATCCCACAAATCTATCTTCTATCTTCAATCTCCTATGTGCTATCTTCAAAAACTGATACTCTTTAACTGTGTTCTAAATAGAACAGTGTCTTGTTGA
Organism: Pinus albicaulis; assembly: GCA_034641835.2. Classification (NCBI taxonomy): domain Eukaryota; kingdom Viridiplantae; phylum Streptophyta; class Pinopsida; order Pinales; family Pinaceae; genus Pinus; species Pinus albicaulis. Next base: position 1,613,513,127 of record CM076582.1, read on the forward strand.
TGTGCAGGGCTACGCAGGGCTATTTTACGTGTTATCAATGCTCATGAAACATTGAAAAATTATTGAATTCAACCCTTTGAATGGTTCCTTTAGTAGCTCGAAGGCACAGGAAACGTCTTTCCCAGTCCTTGGCTTTCCTTCATTATACAATGGAAAACCATTAAAACACTTGCAAAACACAAAAACGATTAATAAATCCTACATTTTTTAGGTTAAAATGCTTAGAAGGCGGGAAAAAAATCGCAGCCGTTGGATATGGACACATGGACGGTCCAGATCTAATCGGGGAATCGCAATCGGTGAGAGGAGAAAAAGGGTGCGATGAGAAACTCCAATGTGATTGTGCAATCGGGAGGGCGGAGGCAATTAAGCGATGGCCATTGGATCCGAGGATCAGCTCAACGGTGGGGAGCGAATCGGAGGAACAGCAATCGGGGGAAAGAATAAATGCATGTGATGGAAAACTCCGATGTGATTAAGCGTTGGTTGTTGATCTGCAGATCAGATCGACGACGGAGAGTGAATCGGAGGGTTTTTGAAGCGGGGGTAAGACTTTTGATCGGAGTTAATGAGGATCGTTGGATCACGGAAGGTGGAGAGGAGATCAACGGCGGATAACCAATCAGGGATCGACAATCGGGGCGAACAAATAAACGCACCCGATGAAAAGTTGCGATGTGATGTAGCGCGGACCGTTGATTTGAGGGTCAGATCAATGGTGGAGAATGAATTGGGGGATGGCTGATCGGTGGGAGCAAACAAGTGTATGCGATGGAAAAACCCCAATGCGATTGGGCGCTGGCCGTTTGATCGGCTTACAATCAACGGTGGAGATTAGTTTTTAGAACAAACTGGCGGAAACCTTTATAATATACCAAACCCAAAGTTTTTAATATAAACAAAGGTTTAATGGATCGAGGCGGAAATAAAATATATATAAAGGATAGGCGCCCGCCTATAGGGCCTTCGGATATATGGAATGCAAAGGGCCCGGGGCTTAGTACATCAAAGGCCAATCGCAATCGGAACTGCGGGCCTGGTCTTTCCGATCAACCCATTGTGAATTCTCCTATCGTGATTGCGCGATCGGGTCTTTTTAATCTACCCATTTTTCATATTAAAACACATGACTTTGGTTTTTGTTTAATAACTTTGGGAAAGTGGGTTTTGGGTTTTACAAAGGAAAAAAGCGGATTGAGCATGAAATATTTACAAGTTTCAATGGAATTTGATGGTTTCGGGATAGTTATAAAATGGGTTTTTAACTATGGGAAAGTGATTCTCATAAATGGAAGAAGAGGATTTATGAAAACAAGGGAGTTTCTATGGAGAAAAAGGGAAGCAAATGAAGGTTTGAGGAGGGGGAAAATGAAGGTCCTTCAGCAGTTAGTAGAATTTTCTGAGTATAAAATGGAAATAGTAATGAAGATTTTTGGACAAAGGCATGAGGCCTTCAAGGAGTCTTCAAGAGCCAACAATTTTTAGTAATAAAATTTGTTCCTTGGAGGCTCAAAAAGTCTTAGCCACCTTTTGGTATAATCAAATATTATAGGTGGCTAACAAGATCAGCGACTGGGATCGAGTTGGAGGATTTCAATCGGGAGGAATGGAAGGTGGCTCCATTTGAAATTTGCGATTGCGATCGGAGCGGGGATGCGAGGGTCGTTGGATTGAAAGTGAATTGAAGGTGGGCATGAAATCGGCGAGGAGACGAAAGGGAGATGCAGGCACGATGGGACTTGCGATGACCATTGGATTATCGGGAAACCAACGACGGAGATTACAATCGTGAATCGCAATCAGGGAGTGCAGAAGGCGGCACAGTTTGAAAATTGTGATTGCGATCGGAGCGAGGTTGTGATGACCGTCGGATCTGAACGGGAATCAACGGTGGAGATTACAATTGGAGGATCGCAATCCGGGAGTGCAGCGGGTGGCAGCATTTACAACTTGCGATTAACGATCGGGCGAAGGTGCGATGAGACTTGTGTGGACCGTCAGATCTATTAGATCAATGGCGGAGATCGTTCCCGAGACCAATAGCACCATTACACTGTCACATCAGAGATTTTGTTTAAAAAAGAAAAAAAGCGTTCCACTCCAATCCTCCAATGCAACAAGCGCCTTATGGGTTAGTGCTTGGTTTTAGCGCTGGGTTCATGTGGGGAAGTGGTTTTGGGGCTGGGCCGAAGGGGGCTAGCCTGTTATAGAGAAAAATGGGTTTTTTAGCCTTAGGGACATCATTTTAAGGCTAAAAGGAGGCTTTCGGTAGAGGTAAAAAAGGGATTTAAAATCAAATTAAGGATTGTCACTTGGTTCTAAGGATGAAATGGGTGTTTTGGAAGACTTAGGAGGGATTTTGGGAGTCAAAAGGGGAAATTTTAAAAATGGGAAAAAAGCTTAATAATGAGGAAATTTGCAGAGGAACAAGGGCAAATGGGGGATTTTCTGAGCACAATTTTTCATAGGAAGTGAGGCTTAGCGAATGGGAACAACAGTGAGGATCTTTTTAAAGGTAAAGGGCACACAAAGGCTTTAAGGATGAGAGGTTTTCATAGGAAATGTATCTCTTGAAGGCTCAGAAAAATATTTAGCCACCTATTTTCTTGCCAAAAATTCATTAGGTGGCTAACAGTGGCTCCACATGGGGATGGAATCTTCTTGAAGGTGTCAAGAATTCAAGAAATAATCTTTGAAGTAGGTCAAATGCCTGATCCTTGAACCATATTTTCTTCTTTGATTTCAGCTGTTACAAACATGATGTATATTAATCAGCAGAAATATTCTCCCAAACAACTACCTACCCATACTATTGTCCTAACATTTTTTCTTCTGGGTGCATTTGGGCTTACAGACCCTTTACATCATCAATATTTTACAAAAATTAAAATAAACCTATTCTATTTCTACCCTTATTACTCCACGAGACCAGATTAGACAGTTGGCCTCATAACTTCTCTACCTAAACTAATATCTTCTACGATTAAAATGTCTAGCAGATTTCTTCTCTAAATTCTAAGACATAAATTGAAAAACAGTCAAGCCAGGATTAGACTATCTGGCATTGTTGTGGGCCATGGCATAAAGACATTGTTGTGGGCCATGGCATAAAGACAAAAATGCATCATGGACTGAAACCTTGCAAAAATTAAAAACACTGACTTAAACACTCATAGACTGAGATTTATTGAAACTTCCTACCTACTCTACCCTACTTGGAAATCTCTGATGCTCTAGGTGATACTATAATACCAGTGCAGCTAGTCAAGTAATAACAAAAAATGATAGAAGCACTAACTGATTGTCAGAGATAACCACAGGGTACTCTGCATGTGGGTTTTCAAAAATGAGGTCACCATCAGTGGTGACCACTCCTGATGAATTCGGCCCCTGCGAAGGATCAATGCTGGAGAATTCGAGCCAATCAGGGCCTCCATATACTCTGCCACAGGATCGATGAACATATGATGTACACTTTATTATTTTAGGCCTTCCATGATTGGTAGGCTATCTGTATCCTGGGCAGCCTTGATCACTGTGTCTTCCACTGCATCGTCAGTATGGCTCTTGAAAGCCCGATCATCTTATCTCTGCATGTCGAAAGGCAGTGGAATCTCTTCTTTTGTGGGGGGAGGGAGACTTTCCAAAAAGGATCTCGAGCCCTCGAATTGGTATGATTGCTCTTGTAAATTCAATATTTTTATCTCAGCTTCATACCTTTCAACCAGCACTTCTAGAAAAACTTTCTTAAGCTTGGGTTGATTATTGAATCTCGAGCTGGAAAAGAAAGCCTCTGGAAGGTCCTCGCTTCTAAGTTTTTCCAGTATCCTTGATATTCCACAATGAAACTCTTCAAGGGGACTTAGCTCCATTTCTACAAATTTCTCAAAGTCTTCCATTAGTGAAGTGATTGGATCTCTAGCATGGATGATGTTGTAATGTGACTAGTCTCCCAGTGGAGTCTTGTGAAAACAAAGATAATCAGCGGCCTACTGATCACTAGTGAAGTCTTTAATCATTTAGGAATTGTGGAGTCGCCATTATGTTGGTGAAGGAAATGGGACATAAGACCAGATATATCAGTTAAAGGAACTCAAAGTTTCTTCCCCAGTGGAGTCACCATTATGTTGGTGACGACAATGGGACACAAGACCAGATATAACAGTTAAAGGAACTCAAAGTTTCTTCCCCAGCAGAGTTTCCATTATGTTGGTGACGACAATGGGACACAAAACCAAATATAGCAGTTAAAGGCACTCAAATTTCTTCCCCAGCGGAGTCACCATTATGTTGGTGACGAAAATGGGACACAAGACCAGATATAGCAGTTAAAGGCACTCAAAGTTTCTTCCCCAGTGGAGTCGCCATTATGTTGGGGTTCCCATGTTTTGGAAAATCTGGCAATACCAAAAGATGAGACAACATCAGAACCACTTTTAGACCTCAGTATCTAGCCCTCCTGGGTACAGAGAGGGATCTCTCTATAACCGAAATTTTTTTATGTCCTTGAAGCATTTTTTTTAGGTTTTAGGCTAGTTATAGGCATGATTTTTTTTGTTTTTTTGGTTGTTGGGAAACAAGAAATAAGGGTTCGCTATGAGACCAGGTTGAATAAAGAGGATTCTAGGTAAAGGAAGAAATGATTTTAGGGAAAACTCAAGACCATTGGGCAATGGAGTCAGGAAAGGGTTTACTTGCTATTCAATATGCAGGCTTTCAGTTGGGCTAGTCATCTAAAGCATTGGATCTTAAAGATGATAGTGTGATATGAAATGGTGAGAAAGAAAGTGAAAGGCAAGGAAACCTCCAAGGTGACCACTTAGAAATTAGTTCCAGGGACATGACATGCCATTAGACACCTGTGACCCAACTCCTAAAGGTAAACTCTTCAAACAAAGGGATCAGTAAATATTCAAACACAAAGGTGAAGACCTAAGATCAGAGAGAGACTTCGAACTCTCAATGCTTCGGCATCCAGCTTAAGGGAACTTAGAAGGATTCAATTGATTGAAAAGGACCCTAGTGAGACAGAACCGCTGTTCCAAACTCCCAGTATCCCAATTCATTCAATTAAAGCCTAACAAGAACATCTAAGAATAGATTCATTAATTCATACATCAACTAGCAGAAATGTAGCCACTACACTGGTTAAATTAACTTAAATCAGCGCTCAGATAACACATATAGCAAAAAACATCAAATGTAGGGAGAGAAGAAGCTTAGGGTACCATGCGAGGGTATATCCTAAACCAGATTTCTGATGCACACCTAAGAAACGAAAAGTGATGAATTACAAAGGAAAACAGAGACAAAGTAAGAAAAACATCACTGCTGCTTTAAATCAGGATCCAAAGAAATGTGCTTGTCATATTAAAGAGCAACACCTGTCATGTACAACATTTCCAAAAACTTGATATTCAGTCTGAAAACACCTTCCTCAGCCTATCCTACAACTTTACACAGAGAACTAAATCTCAAGAGAAACGACTTACAGTTCACAAATATCTGATCAACAACCCTTACAATAAGTTTCTTCATGAGTTTTATAGCTGAAAGAGAGGCAGAGGAGGTAGATGAAATACTAAATGAAACATTAAAAACAGAGTAGAAGAATTGGGTAGAAACCCATTATGTTTTAATATCTGAGCATCAATCTTCAGTACTCTTTGGATGAAAGAGTAGTCTTTGATAGGTTGCAGTTTAATCCAGGTATGCTCTTGATGTGATTTCGCTGCAGTACTCATCGTACTCTTGGTGAATAAAAAAAAGGTAGATAAATGACTTCAAAGTTTGCCATACCGTGTAACAAATGCTCTAGTAGCATTAGGACTATTGTCAGGGTGGAAACCTTCTCATGGACACAATATAGACTAAAACAGTATGTGTACTATGTCCTTTCTCGGGAGGAGACTTCTGCTAATGTGAAACCTTGATGATATTGTTTTCTGTGCATTAGGCCTTCTGTGTGATTCATGTGGTTTTCAATATGGTATTTTTCCTTTAAAACACTGAATTAAGGCTTAACATCTTCAATAATGTGCATTAGAACTCCTTAACTTTGTACTGATACTCTTTGCCACTTCGTGACTGTCTCTGTTAATGAAATCTGAGCTTTGATGGCACTGAAAGGTTTCGCACAGTTGAACTCTGTACTTTTAATGAAAATTATGCTCTAGTACCCTCCCAGGCTCTTCTCTGTAATCACGGGCCCTGAAAAAACTTCATCTATGCTCTGTGCCACTATAATAGTGACCCTGAGCAATGGCAGTTCTCACCGCCTGTAAACCTGCAAAACACACAAGTCTGTTAAGAAATCCATGCATGGGGAAAGGTGGCTACGGTGGAATGCTTTGAAGATGGCAGCGCAATAGGAGCGAATGCTATGGATGCAATGGAAAGCGGTGGGAAACATGCAGTGAAATAGTGGGAAAATGCATGTGGAATTTGGGCGAAATGAAAAAACTTTAATGTAAAACATTAAAATCTTAATGCCAGGCGGAATGATATAATGTTTTAATGTAAAACCCAAGGTTTGGGCCTTTGAACATAATACACAGAAATGCGTGGAAAACATATGAAATGGGTTGATATGGTGGGACCCAGTCATGGGTGGAGAGCGATTCAATCAGGACCGTCGGATCTCAGGAGGAGATCGACGGCTGCAATCTAATCAGAGGGGAGCGATGGGAGGGTCAAAACTCTGATGAGCGATGGTGCGATCGGCTCATGACCATTGGATATTTTTTGAGATCAACGAACGGGATTGCGTCGGAGGATTGCAATCGGGAGGAATGGAAGGTGGCTCCATTTGAAATTTGCGATTACGATCGGAGCAGGGATGCGAGGCCCGTCAGATTGAAAGTGAATCGATGGTGGGCGTGTAATCAGTGGGGAGACGAAAGGGAGATGAGGGCGCGATGGGAATTGCGATGACCGTTGGATTATCGGGAAATCGATGGCAGAGATTACAATCGTGAATCGCAATCAAGGAGTGCAGTGGGCGGCACAGTTTGAAAATTTTGATTGCGATCGGAGCGAGGTTGCGATGATCGTCATATCTGAATGGGAATCAATGGTGGAGATTACAATCAGAGGATCGCAATCAGGGAGTGTAGCAGGTGGCAGCGTTTACGATTTGCGATTAGCAATCGGGATGAGTCTTGCGCGGACCGTCAGATCTATTAGATCGACAGCGGAGATCATTCCCGAGACCAACAGAACCATTACACTATCGCATCAGAGATTTTGTTTACAAAGGAAAAAAGCGTTATGCTCCAATCCTCCGATGCGACAAGCGCCTTACGGGCTAGCGCTTGGTCTTAGCGCTGGGGTCATGTGGGGAAGTGGTTTTGGGGCTAGGCCGAAGGGGGCTAGCCTTAGGGACAACGTTTTAAGGCTAAAAGGAGGCTTTTAGTATAGGTAAAAGAGGGATTCAAAATCAAATGAAGGATTTTCACTTGGTTCTAAGGATGAAATGGGTGTTTTGGAAGACTTAGGAGGGATTTTGGGAGTCAGAAGGAGAAATTTTAAAAATGGGAAAAAAGATTAATAATGAGGAAATTTGCAGAGGTACAAGGGAAAATGGTGGATTTTCCGAGCACAATTTTTCACAGGAAGTGAGGCTTAGCGAGTGGGAACAGCAGTGAGGATCTTTTCAAAGGTAAAGGGCACATACAGGCTTCAAGGATGAGATATTTTCATAGGAAATGTATCTCTTGAAGGCTCAGAAAAATATTTAGCCACCTATTTGCGTGCCAAAAGTTCATTAGGTGGCTAACAGATCTGAAGGAGGGATCAGCCCTCAAAGCTCAGGTCTGTTTGTAGTTCATATTGTAACCATATTTAGATCATATCTCACTTCACATCTATAAACCTATCAAATAAAGAATCAAACCCTAGGAGGGTGATTTTCCAAAGTTATAGATCTAGAAAATACTTTCTAGGTTATCTTGGGTTCCCATCACATTGGCCAGATCTTGAATCTTGGCATCATCAGAGCTCTTGAGTTCCCTAGATCTGAATTTCCTTTTGCAGAAGTTCATGCATAACTTCAGCAGAAGGGACATTGCAGTATTGCTTCTATAAGCTCACCAATTACATAGTGCTAGTTGCAGCACCATTGTAGGGTGATTCTAGGCCAACTCTTGGGCTAGATCTACTCATTTTATGTACATTGTGTAACTGATTCATCTTCATATAATAAAATGGCTTAGCCTCTGTGTCTATTCTAATGTTGTCTTGAGATTTATTGTTTACTTAGTTGCAGTTCCTATATTGTGTTTAAGTATTACTACATTTTCCCTTTTGGGATATTACAGTGGTATCAGAGCATGATCTTTGGCTCAGCTTGTGGACACTTCATCTTTTGTATCAAAAGAAGAAGCAGATAGATGAGATCTATCATGAAGGAGGATGATAATCTTGCCACTCATCTCTTTAGATCCATGTAAGATCTCTCCAAGGAGCTTAATCAAATGAAGAAGGAAAGGCAAAGGAAGGATTCAAGAAGAAGATTTGAAGAGGAAGGTCCAAGCACTTTTTATCAGCATAAAAGAAGACTGAAGAATCATAGATCTACTATGCCCACTTTCTTTGAAGGAGGTGAGAGCTATAGAAATGAAGAAACAAGAGAACTTGAGGTTCATGAGACTCTCAGTGTATATCTTGAACAGTACAAAGCACAGTCTAGAGCATTCAAGGAAAGTCTAACTCTCCAAGAATTCTTTGAACTCAAAGAAGAAATAAGATCCTATAGCAACAATAGAAGAAAGAGGCACAATAGATTTTATTTTCCTACATTTGATGGATCTTCCTCAAGAAATGTTAAGGCTTGGAGGAAATATTTAGATGCATTTTTTAGGCTACATCATGTGGCTGAAAAAGAGGCTATCCAAATTGCAGCACTTTATCTTTTAGGTGAAGCCAATGATTGGTGGTTTAGTCACATGGAGCATGAAAAAGTGATTAAATATTCATATTTCTTTCACAAGTTGAGGAAGAAGTTTGATGTGAAGAAGATAGAGATGTGCCACAAAGAGACATTTATGTTAGGGTTCTATAATAATAGGGTTCATAAAATTATGAATTGACTTTGATAAGCCTTGTAAATATGTACATACCTTGCATTCTACAAGTTGTTTTCCCATATTTTGAAAAGATGAAAAAATCAAAAATCAAAAAGAGGGTAAAAAGTTCTAAAAGAAAAATCAAAGGACTTATAAAATATATACCCCAAAAGAAAAGAAATAAAACCTGAAAGTGAGCAAGTCCAAATGCCACTACTTTAATTTTTACTACAAAAATAATGATTATGTGCAGAGTGTCAATAAATTCCATAATCCATGATCAGTTAAACAATTTAATCTTAACTTTTCATGTTTCAATTTCATGTTTTAGATAGAGAATGAAGATTTTTCAAACTGTTTAAACTTGAAAAATCAGTAGATAGGTAGAGAATAATGAGGATCTCAACATTTTAATCTGAGCCCTCGGATGAAATAAGGTAGATCTAGATTATTTTTATGCTTTGAAAGAAAATGTTTTAAGGTTGCAAGCCTAAATGCACCTGTAAAATGAAGAAAAAATGTTAGAAATGGAAGTTGGGTAGGTAGAAAGCAGTGGAACAATCATGTAAATAATACATCATCGGGAAGAATCACTAAATTCCCCTCCCCCATGAGTGTTCAATATTATAAGCTATCAGTCAAACAGGCTCAGAGAATTTCTTTGACTTTTGTCGGGTCCAGACCCAAGGCTCTATGATTGGTTAGTGGAAAATATTGAATTCTTATGTTAAATCCTCATTTGTCATCATTTACCTTCATTCATGTACTAAAACCCCTTTTTCCTAAGTAAAAACACACTGTTACTTAGTAAAATTGTAACCCTAGAATAATTAACTCCATCCCTTCATAAAAACTCATTAAAACCCACAAAGTCACATTTATCATAAGTATTATTCAAAGAAATATAAAGATGAGCAAATGCTTGATTATTTATACTAGAGATAATGTGTATTTTTTTTTTCACTTCCCTCTCATATTAGCTTTTAACATATTTTATTAAAACCCTAAAAAATACCCTTTCCTATATTATTAATTCCATTTTATCTAATAAACCCGAAAAAACCCACTATTATAAACTTTTTACCAAAGTATATTATCCCATGTGCTTAAATGAAAATCCCAAAATAAAAAACCCTTTGGTCTAAAAGATTATCTATGTTCAAATATCCCTCCCTATAGTTTTTAAACTATTCAAAAAGGTTAAAAAACTATATAAATATAACATATCATTATGCACATTTGCGAAACATTTTTAATAAAATGTTGTAGTCCTAAACTGCCTGCTTATGTTTTATTAAAAGCATTTAAAAAAATGTCTTAATAAAGACATTAACCCCGCCATATATATATATAATGTCTAAAACCCGCACCTTGTATACAAATTAAAACATTATCATATGTTTTAAAAACATTTATTTTATACATATTAAACCATTTCCGCCCATACAAAGCCCGGTTCCACCATTACTTTACCACGTAGCTCTCAAACCGATCTCCACCATTCGCTTCAAAGCTTTTAATTCGACGGTTGAAGAGCGATATCACACAAACAATATGCACGACTGCTCCAATACAAAATCCACGCGAAATAAGCAGTTTCACGTTGAACCCTCCCCTCCACGTGGTCCATTTTGATTCGATCACGTGGGGTTTCACTAAAACATTTTACCACTTAAAAGTCACGCGATAAACTGCGAGTTTTCTTCTCCTTTGAAATTCAAAAACTGCTTCCTGCCTCGCATTCAATGTAGATGCATAGTGTTTAATAAAGCCTTTGTAAACGTGTTATTTCAATATCTTTGCATTTAAACTATTGTTTTCCCTCCCGATTGTGTAAAGTTGAAAAGAGCCCCTTGATAGCCATTTCCTCATATTTTTACACCCAGAACCTTTGAAATTGCCCAAGAACCTGTAAAAATTGCTGAGGAGCCGCACTTGCTCCTGATCAACCATTGAAATTCATCAATTCAATGAGAAGACTGAATAAAACCTTGTTAAAACCGACACCTGCGTCAAAACAGGTATTCTCCTAATATTTAAACCTACAACTCAAATTCAAAAAACTTTTAAAAGAGAAAAGTGTCCTAAGACTAAGAAATTAATCAATGAAAATTGCCAAAATGTCCCATAAATAGGCAAAACCCTTACAAAATTTTCCCAGGAACCCTAGTTGTCTGATGCACACCATTTTCAAGGAAATTTATCATTTCTTCATAGATTAATGATCAATTTCAAGCTTTAAAGGCCAGAAATCCTCTGCTGGTGCCCTATATCTTCTGAAAAGCCTTTTTCATCAGAATTTTAGCCCAATTTGCAGTCACAAGACTCAGAAAACCTCTTTTTTCTGTTTTAGACCAGTTTTCAGCCTCAGAACTTCATTTGAGAGACCTAATTGACCATAAAAGCCAGAGAAGCATTCTATCTTGCTGAATTTGCCTAATCTAGCCTCTGTCATAGTAAAATTGCCTCTGCAATCAGTTTAAACTTGCAAAAGCCTACAAAAGTTCCTAAAAAACAGAGTGGAAACAAATCTGAAGGTTCCAAGACTCCTAAAGCTACTCCTTCCATGACTCCAAATATTGCCATTGTATTTAACCCATTGCAGCCCCCAGTTGGTTATATTGAGCATATTCCTTTAGCAGACATTAACTACAAAATAGTTGATCCTATAGTTGATTTCAATTTGTTATATATACACAATTGGTGTTTTTAAAAATTCCTAGATGATCAAGAAGATGTTCACGTATAGGAGTCTAATTTTCCCAAATATGTAGTCCCCCTGACTTATCCTAGTCAAGAAATTATCAGATTGTGTCACCAGTACTACATTCTAGAACAAAGAGCTATTGTCAATTCAAACAAAGAGGTCCTATTTACCATTACAACAGAGTCTATAAACCAAATGTTGCAGCTTCAACCAGACCCTTAAGCAGTACCATTATCTATTGAAGCCCTCACTAAGTTATACATTAACTTAGACTTTCCTATAAAGTTTATGATTTTCCAAACTTTCATGCCTCTGCATGTTGAAATTCCAAAATTAAACCCTCCATATTCCACTGCCAAGTTCCCTGAAGGATCAAGGCATGTAATCTCCATGCTTTCCTTCATACTTGGGTATTTCACCGATGAACATACTGATGAGTCAATATTGGGTTTTTTCTCCACATTTTGTCCAGGACAGTCACCCTAAGTGATATTTGACTATGCTAGTTTTATAGCTGATAGCATTCACTATCAATTGTCTAATTTGCAGCTGGAAGGGGTATTCAGATATACCTCCTATCTTTTCCACTTGTTTCTATTTTTCCAATCAGAGAGCTTTCCAATTTCACTCCAGAAATTGGATATAGAAGGAAAACCTCTATCAGTTGTCTTCTGGACATCTATACTACAAAAATAAGGGGCAGAATTCAGTTATTCAAAGTTTGTAGAGTTGTTTGTACATCCATTGATCACCATCTTGACAAAAGCAGAGCAGCCTAGAATCAGTGAGGAAATGAAAAGAATCTTACAGCTATCAGAGCAAAGAAAAGTAGGTGATTGGTATTTATATAAGGAATTAATTCAAATTAGAGTTTTTGGTTCTAACTTGTTCCCCCACAAGTTGCCTAAGAATCCATCTATGAGGGTCTTCACCTTAGAGTACATTAGGCAGATCCTGAATTTAGATTCAATCAATTTTATGGTAGCCAAGAAAGAGACTCAATTTAAACTCAAAAATCAAATTGGGCCTTTCATATGTAATCAAAGAGAAGCAAAAAAGGAAGAAGCAAGTCAATTACAGGAATACAAATTAGAACAAATCTTCCCATGGAATTATGATCCACAAGGGATCTTAAGTAAACTAAGGGTAAAATGTAAATTGACACCCTTTATCCATGAGTCAAAGCCAGATATAGAAAATACTTTAACAGAGGCAGTAAAACAAAGGAATACTAGTCACCCTTTGGAAGTTTCCAAATAGCCAGAGACATCCACTAAAAGAATCATAGAAGAAGGAGCTTATACTGCAGAGACTACCACAGAGAAAAAGTTTAAAATCATTTACAATAAGAGGCCAAAACTGTATACAACAGCTAAAGGCAAGGTAGCAATAGATGTTGAAGATACACAGCCTTTGGATACCAACACTGCACAGACAGAGACCAATGTAGCCAATGTAATCATCAATGAGCCAAATCAAAATCAAGAACAATTGAATAATGAAGATGCATAGATAATGGAGAGGCAAAAAAGTATGGAGTCTTCCTCCTCACACTCAGCTGAGGAGAAGGACTTAGATATTAAGGAAAAAAACAAGCAAATCAAATTGAAGAATGAGGAAATTAAGACTGAAATATATTCTCAATTTTTAAAGTAGAAGCCAGGTAATCAAAATAGATTCTTATCATCCTTTGATTATTAAACTCAAAAATTGATTATGTTAGTTTTACAGCCCATTGTACCAGTGCCAAAGACAATGGCTGATTATAAAAAGGTTGATACGGAAGTAGCCACAGATAAAATCCATGAGTTGGATCAGATTGAATTTCATAGGAAGACATCAAAGATGCTCTATTCCACAGTGACAACAAAGGCTATTAGTGCTCATAGACTTAAAAATACAATTTCTAATATGCAGGACCAAATGAAGATGGATAAAGCTTCACTATATGCAAAGGATCTAAGGATAAAGGCCTTAGAAGAGTTAGTATTGCAGGTATGATATGATCCTACAAACATAAAAGCAGCTGTAGCATTGGTTAAAAAGACAAATGAGGACATAGTTGCCTTGAGGAAACAACTTAAGCTTCCTCAAGGAGAGCATCCTCATGCAAAGGAATTTTTACAGGATCAAAAGGAGAAAGATAAAATGATGAGCTTGATACTTCAACTAACAACTCAAATCAAGAAAATGGAAGTACAAATGGACCAAGTTGTCCTTGAAAAAGAGATATTTAAGGAACCAATCATTCCCACTGTTATTCTAGTCATCACAGTAGTAGTACCATGTACTTTAGGAGAGAAATTGGCACCAAAAGAGCCACTAGCCACTACAGTTCTAGTGACTTCTTCAACTACTTCAGTGACTGAATCTTCTACAACAGTGTTTCCACCTACAGATGAGAGCAGTCAATTAGTAAAGGAAATGGAAGAGATGTCCTTAAAGACCAATGAAATCAATAGATTGACTAAGATAATTGAAAATCTTGAGAAGACAAGTAAAGCAGCTCAGATAGATGCTAAAATACATGAACAAAATGCTCACAAATTGAGTGAAGAGGTACAGAAGCTCCAAAAAGAGTTAACTCTCAAGGATCAAATATCATATATTAAAAATTACTTATGGAATAATGTAATTGAAGCCATTCATGATGTCTGGCCATCAATTCAAGTAATTTTTGAGCAGAGAGAGTTACTATTGGCAGCCCAGGCAGAGATCCAAAAGACACAAGAAGAATTGGTAGATAAACCAGAATAGGCTGTTAGATTGATCAATTTCCTCAATAGAAAGAACAGAAAACAACTTGAAGAATTGAAAATAAATGATAGGACAGCCACAATCCTAGAAATTAGGAAAGTAACTACCAAAAGAAATCTAATGAGGCAGCTTGACGAGAAATGTGAAGGAATGAACATTGCTGTCACTAGATTCATGGTTAAATTCCCCAATTTGAGGCAGAAGGGACTTCCTGATATCATGGTGATCAATGATAAGTTAATGCCTCAGAATGATTATGAAAAAAATATCAGAGAACATGCCAAAGAGAAGGTCAACAAGCCAACAAGCCAAGTTATTCCCACAGGAAAATTATTGTTGAAAAGTTTTGAGGATTTGTTTTATTTGCTATGAAAAAAGAAAATTAAAACACATGAAGAAGAAAATCTATTTGCTGATTTTTTCTGTCAAAACAGATATTTACAGCAAGAAGGCAATTTACTGAAGGTTAAAGAGTATCCGAAGGTTAAAGAGTATTAGCGTTAAAGAGTATCAATGAAGGCAACTAGATTCTAAAAATATCTAAAAGGCCAGCATAGAATACACATAAGCAGCCAACTGCTTCTTATCTTAAAACAGTTTCTATTTATTTTGAATAAAATAGGACAACTTGCTAGTTTGTTGAGAAAGTTGTCACTATTATTGTTGTAAGAGATTTAATTTTCCTAAGTTTATTCCTAGAAGTCATCTAGGATATTTTGTAAGACATTTTATATAGATACTTCACTCTTGGAAGTATTTTTGTGTGGAATAAAATTGTTGGAGATTGCTATAGATATTTTGTTGACTTGAAAGCTTTGGATTTCGATTTTGAGTAGCAGATTGGATCAACTATTTGGCATCATACTTCAGGATCCCTATGATAAGCTATCTGGAGTGAAGTACTCTCTAAAACTTGTCATTGTTATTCTTCTTTGTTACATGCATACATCTATGTTTTAATTCTAAATCTGAATGTATAACTAGGAGTATTACTATAGGACATGTTAATAGCAGGGAAAATTTGAAGGATGGATATCCATTTAAAAGTTTAGAAGCCTTGGCGAATCTCAGTAATCTCTAATAGAAAATTTATAAAATGTTTGATGATATTTTTGTTAAAATATCTAAATTTATGATTATATTGTATTAGTATATCTAAGATCTTGGTGAATTTTAAGGTAAAATAATTTCATACTATAAAACTTGGACTAATTATTTTTAGAAAAAATGGATATTGATGAATATTTTTTTTGGAAAAAAGTATATAAAATTAGCCCACCTGCAAATATTAGCCCTAAAATTTTCCCTAGTTAATAGCACCATGTTTTTAACTATTTATCATTTCTTTGTTTTCTTCTGATTTTTGGTGCAAGGAATTATTAATTTCTCCCTCTCCCATTTGACCTCTATATACTAATTCCCTTTTCCGGATCAAAGGATCCTTAAGTGCCCTTTATCCTGATCATACCATCTCAAAAACCAATTTTCCCAAGATCTCCAAGGGTTATCTACCTTGCCCTGCAGACATTTGACCTTTTAGGCCTTGATCCTAGTTCTGTTAGCTTTAATTAGACTCCATAGCCCAATGTACAAGTATATTTCCCTCTATCTACCCTCCAAGTGAAATTTTCCCACCAAATCCAACAAAACAAAACCAAATTTGTACTTTAATAACTAGCCTAATATTCAAAACTAAAACAAAGTTAAAATTTAAAGGGAGAGCCCTCTCTGAACCCTAGGAAGGGTAGATCCTAGAGTTTGAAGTAGGTTTATGGTTACCTCTAGTATTCTTTGACTAAAAACCAAAATCCCACAACTTAAGAATTTACTGGAGTGATAATAATTTCCTAAGGAAAAAATGGAGGATGTCAATCTTGTCACTCTAGACAAGGAGTCATTACATTCACCACCAGCTGTAGAAGTATTTGAATATATAGAAGAGACACTTGCTACCATGCAAGATAGTCTTGAGCTCTAACATATAGAGTCCCATGCATGATTTAGGAGATGCATGAGGAAGAGGAGGAATATTCCAGCGCTGGTACATTGGTAGAAGAGCAACCACCTCTCTTACTAGCAGTTGGAGACAGCCTTGTCCCAGTTCGAGGAACTCTTGTGTTCTAGAAAGAGGATCCCACACATCAATTTATCCAAGGTATGCATACACATTCATCACCTATTTTTTCAGTAGATCTTATTGCAACTTATGGGGACATGCCATCAGGGCCAATGTATAACCAAGGGTTAGATCAAAATTCTGATTTGAAACAGCAAAATATCACAACGCAGAGGACCCTTGATCTAATAAGGGAGGAGATGAAAAGCTATCCCAGTTTATCATGGATGGACTACATTCAAACTTTTTAGTTGAAGTGTAGGGTTGCAGAAAAGGGGATGAGCATGATCTTATGTTCAATGGATGGTTATGAGATCAGCATTGTGTCTTGCTTTGAGACAACACATGTAGTACTATGTAGATCTACAACATTGTGACTTAGTAGTAGTGATAATGAAGAGGCCCAATTATTCTTGGAGCATTCTGAAGGTAGATTCACTCATGAAGAAATGGAGGTTAAGATGATGAATGGTAGACATCTTGAGATGAGAAATATTTTCTCCTTTCTTGATGACACTTTCTCAATGAGAATCTCACAGCTCAAAGAGAGACTTCTACCTACAGAAGATCCATAACCTCATTGGTTTTGGAAGGCCATGGATGAGAATAAGGTCTCATTAAGAGATCTCATTGGAGGTGCACTTCAACATTTCATGGAGAGAAAAGTTCTTCATCAGTTTGAGGAGGTTGGTGTCCTACAATGGGAGGATACCAAGTATTTGCAGAATGAGATCCAACATCCACATTGGGATGAATGGTTAATATTATGGAGCAATGGGTTTCCAAACCACTTGCAGATCTATGATACAGGGCAGCAAGAAGCATGGCTGCACTGGTTGCTTTTAGGTGAGTATGGCTACCACTCAAGGAGTCATATTTTACTGATTCATGACTTATACATCACTGGAAGAATGCATAAGAAAAATGCATGGTTACTTTGCTTGTTGATGAGAGAGTTTGGATATCTCATGATATATCTTATGTCCTTGTATTTACTCTTGTTTGGGATATGCCTCATGTCTTTACATGTATTTTTGTTTCGGATGTATCTCATGTTCATGTATGTACTTGGGTTCGGGAGAAAGTATAAATCTCACATGATGTGGCATAAGGGAGCTTGCTTGTATTATGTTGATGAGAAATTTTACATGTCCACTACTATATTTTTGCTCCATGGCTTGCACCATGATGATGCAAGAAGGAAACAAGAATCCTTGTTGCTATGGTAGCTATTAGGAGAGTTGGGCTGAATTCTTACCATACATTGCATGACATTGTTGGAGGATGGAAACAGGAGGCCTTACAGCGTTGGCTTCTATTGGGTGTGTTAGTCATCAGTAATTTTTTCCTTCATAGATGACTAAATTATTTCCCTAGATTTCTAGAAACAAATTTCATGAAAATTGTGAGTTCTAGAAACCTCACTACCTTCATCATCGTTAAAGATAGTTTTTCACTATTTCATCTTTCTATCATGTCCAGCTTTGCTTACTAGTCTTAGAAAACCCATTAGGGACTCTTGTCATCCATTTTGTCTATATCTTGTAACCTTTGACCCAAATATTCTGTTTTGTTTTGCCTAAAAAACCCCCCACTGCTACCTAAGACCACCAATCAAACAACTTTGTTGTGTATCCCAAAATATTCTCAAACACTGATGGTATCAAACTATCTCTGTAGACTCTTTAGATAAATCAAGTACATTGGATTTTGGATCTTCAATGCATCAGTTTGTCATAAAACCTATCTTGCACTTGATGATCCCAAATTCTAGGTCCTAGTCCAAAAGCCAAGTCCTAGAAAGCTTCCACTAGGTCACCTAGGGTTTCACAAAGTCATGGGGTGGATTTGGTGCCCTTCAAACTCTATTTTTCTTGTATGAAGAAACTGTATTCAAAGAAGAAAAGGATAGGTGATCTTGTCCAAACTAATAAAAAAGGTTATTCAAAGAAGGATTTTTGTCCTAAAGCATGAATCTTGCAAGGGGGCAGCTGCCCTTTGCTCACATTTCTGCAAGAGGATCAAATAGCCATCAGACTAGTAATGGGTAAGGTAAAAGAGAAAATTATCATAAGAAGACCATTCATAGCAAGAATAAAGCAACAAGCATATGTTTGATGAGAATCAGGATTTATGATTGTTTTTACCAAGCAATAAATTAGTACTAGGGTTGCAAGAGCAAAGGTCACATCAAGCTCCATAAGTGAACTATTGAAGACTTTTAGAAATGCTGAATGAGTTTGAGAGGTTTCAGAGAAATTAGAAGACAACACTAATTACTTTTTCCTAAATAGCCCTAAAACCTAGGAGTTTGGGAAATTTGACAAACTGGTCAAAGGTGATGACAAAACCTCCTTCATAACAGCAGAGGGTTTCAGAGGGTTTCAAGCTGTCCTCTAGGGTTTGGAAATGAGGCATTGACTCTGTTATCCATGTTTCCCCCTCATTTAAATTTTTAGCCTAATGCTCCTCATGAACCCTTTGAATCAGCCATCGTGGCCATAAACCCTCATATTCTGTCTACCGTTACCCTTTCCGCCCAAAAAATACACTGTACAAAGGCTCAAAACCCATAATTAAAAATTTATCGGGCCTAACCCCTGAGATCTCAGCCCCCTTGTTTTGATTCTCACATGACCCGGGCGCAAAACCGTGTGCCAAACAGGCAGGAGCTTATCGTCAGAGATTTCAGGAGAAGTCAGAGCCGTCCGATCCAATAAAAATCAACAGCCTGCGACCAGATCACCTGTGGTGACCCCCGCGCCCGAAAAATGGTGGTTAATTCTGCACTGCCATTGCTGGGTGAGCGGTATTTCCCGCGGACCCAGCGATTCCATACGCTGGGTGACAAGTGTCCTCATGTACGGTGACTGAAACCGCTCATTTCGCGCGTTAAAAGTCAGATCAAAGACGTGCAGCGGAATTAATGACCACCGTCAGATCTTAGAGCCTCCATCCAACGGCCGTGGTGCTCCGGAGATGCGCGCTGATTAACCAAGCTCTCGCCCTCCCCGCGCATTAACCTTCGGACGAAATTCGGGCAGCGGAATGTATTGTGATCGTCCGATCCTGCGCCCTCCATCCAACGGTGGTTATGCTCTAGAGCTACACGCGTTTTACCCATGCCCATTATGCCCCTGGTCCACCATTTTGTTGCTCCACGATGCACTTAGAACCGTCGATCTCATTCAGTGATCGTGTGGCCCATAATAACTCGCATTCTCCCCGTTTGGCTCCATCCTCCGCCACGTCATTTGTTCCTTCTAGCTTTGTGTACGCCTATGTGTCATCACCCCGCGTACCCATTGTATTATCATCCCCGCCATTTGTATATGTATATATTGCATTCTTATTCATCAATTTTTGTTCATATGTTGTGTTTTACGTGGAAAACCTACATTCCGTCTGTTTATCAATATCTCCACTGTATTTTCTCCGCCACCCTGCATGGTCTTGCCATATGGCCATGTCTTCGACGTCACCATCATCTTCATCTCCATCCCTGTCTGGTTTTCCTTAACTGGTTTGTGTTTTTGCAGGTTTTCCGCGGTATAAAAATCATCATGATTCACTGCTTTGTTCGCAGAAGTCAAGAGCACCGCCCTCGACAGTTTCTGAGGAAGAAATTCAGGAGGGAAGCCAAGGTTAGTTGTTTTGACATGACCTCATTAATGGAAATATAGATAAAATTCATCGAACCCTAAATACGCCTGTAGAGGGAAAGATTACACAGCAAGAAATATTAATGGGGCAGCCTACGAAAATCAGTGAAAGATCGAGAAATGCCTCGCCCTGCATTAAATATCTGGCATTTTAATTCAAGATTAGAGGGCCGAAAGTACCATGCACAAAAACAAGAAACCTCAAGGTTTTATTGTAGCATATTTCCCTCCTCCAGCCAAGTACAGAACATTTGTATATTTTATTCTTTATGTCCTGTTTATGAGGAGATTTCCATCCTCAACATTTATTTCATAAAACAACAGCAGAGTACTTGCACCATTTCAGCACCGTCAAACAGCATAGGCGGGTTTTTCTTTCAGATTTGTTTTAAATTAGATAATTAAATGTATATCACCTACCTCATTCTCTAGATATTTCTGTTTCTCCTATAAAAACTATGAAAAAACACATTGTAAGGGTTCCAGATTTCTATCAGCAAACTGTGCAGTGAAAAGATTTTGTATACATCTTGTAAAACCTCTGTATGAAGGTTCAGAGCCCATAGGGTCTCAGTGAGGAGAAGTTATATCTGTAATGAGGATTCTGGTCTTTGTTATCCCACAGTATGTAATCTTTTCTTATGTGTTAATATAATATCTCATTTCATGCTATTTATCTTCTTGTGTCATGTTCTAGAATGCGAGTGGCTCGCTGGTCTTACGTAAGGATTCATCCTAGTTGGTACCCATACTTGGATTAGTCAAGCACTTTAAATAGGCCTAGTCATGATATACTATTTCATGTTCATTTCATCCATATTTTCTTCTATATTAGTTACTTGAGGAGGGTGCTTTTAAAACGCCATTGTCATGTATGGATTCTTAGTTGGATAAGCCCATATGTGGTTTTGTTGTGTATCTGGGTATCAGCCTCATGCTAACTAGTATCTTCTTCATGTTTCTTCATTGCATCCACTTTCTGATATTTTATTTCAGTGGCATATTATTTGAACTGGCCCTCTTTGCAGTAAGCTGTCTCTTAACTGTCTGATGCTTTTGTATTGGAGTTTTGCATGTTGTTCCTACATTATTCTTATCTTTGTATCAGCTTCTGAGAGAGTTTGGTTCCATTTAAACTAATTTCCTTGTTTTACAAGAGATAGTAAGAGAGCTTTTGGATTGACAAACCAAGATATATTATGAGCTCCTTGCTATGCTAAGATGTCCTAGGCACTGGTTTATAGCAACTCTAGGCTGTCTCTAGGGTAGACAACAATTGTCGACAACATCTTTCTGGCGCCGTTGCCGGGGACGAATTTAAGAAAATCAATTTCCCTGGGCCTCGAAAAATCATATTCACTCTCTAATCAGGTGAGCACAGAGAGTTGAAGAGTTCTATATCTCTCACCTTGGCGACTCCACTATTGTTTATTTGATAAATCTATTGGTAGTCCTGGCTCCTCGAAAGCCACATTTGAGGTCAGATTTCTCTAAGTTAAAGACATCCTCTGTATCTGACCCAGAGAAGATTATTCATAGAAGAAGTTGGAAAGAAAGACAATCAGCCCGTGCTGAAGTCCCTGAATATTCTGTAGAAGATCATCCATCCTCTTCTTCTCAGGAAATCCCAGTGGAAAATCCCGACTCCACTGAGGAAAATCCTGAATATTACTCAGATAGCCCACCTAGGGGAAGTGCTAGAACCAAAGATAACCCTCATCCTACCCCTGAGGCTGAAGAAGTTAAAGAAGTCACAGAAGTAGCTACTGTTAACCGTGAACTATTCCCATCTACACCTCAGGCTTCTGTGCAATTTATTCCCATTGTTATACATACTCCTCTCCCACCTCCTCCACTTCCTCCATTTGTAAATCAAACTGTTGCACAGCTCCCACCTCCTCCAATGGCTAATGTTCCTGCTTTCCTATTGAACAAATACGCTCCACTGGCCTTACCATAAGTGCTGAATGATATGCCACAGGATTATTTGAAGATTTTGCCTAGATTCAATGGAGAAAATGAGATTGATGCTCAGAAACATCTTGAGACTTTCTTCTCTTTTGCAAAAAACTTAAATGTTGAACATTTAGATGTGGTCTTAAGATTATTTGTGCAATATTTGGATGGTGAGGCCAGAAAATGGTTCAAGACATTAGGAAACCGTTCAGTGACCACCTGGGATGACATGGAGAATACTTTTCTCAGGAAATGGGGAGAAAAGAAAGACCATGGACAATGTCTTACTGAATTCAATACTCTAAAGAAGAAACATAATGAGGGAGTAGCAGAGTTTATCAAAATATTTAATAAGTTATATCTAGGTCTCCCTGTAGATATGAAGCCTCATTAGAACGCTGCAAAAGTTGTTTTCATTGCAGCCTTTGACTCATATTTCGATTTCTCCCTCAGGGAGAGAAATCTTGCCACCCTAGATGATGCTCAGTCAGATGCTCTTGAATTGGAAGCGAACTTTGCTTCCTCTGGAAAATTAAAAGGTAAGGCTGAACAAGATACTAGGAGGAAAGGAAAAGAAGAGGTTTCCTCCTCTAACCAGGAGAAGGATTAAGATAAAATGGAGGAAATAAGCAAAATGATTAAGAATATGGTTAAACTTGAATTGGAGGCCAAGATTTCAGCTCCCAATAATTTCTATAATGCTCCAAACAGAGGATACAATCCTCAGTATAAAAGACCACCACTGCAAATATTGCCAAGGGAAGCAAAGGAGCAGCAAGATCAGGTACCACACCCACTGTACCTGGAAGGTCCAGCAGATGACTCCACTGAAGATGTTGCTTATCAATTAGAAGATTCAAATCTTTCTCTTTCAAATAATGATGATATAGAATGCCCATTGCAAGAAGAAGAAGAAGCATAGATTGATCATTATTGTAAAAAATTTGCTGATTTCATGCAAGCACACTTCAATAGAAAATATGAACTCAAATCTTCAAGGAAGAGCACCCGAACTCAAGATCAAGAAGAGGAGCCTCCTCAGAAGGAGGTACCTGCTCAGAAGGAATAAAAAACAAAGAGAAGCACAGAAAAAGGTAAGAGTCCTCTAAATACTCCCTTGCAGCCTAATGACCAGATTCCTTCTTCTTCAAAAGTAGTCAGTCCTCCTAATGATGAATCTGTGTCAAAAGAAATTAAATTTTCAGCTGAAAATAAAGAGTCAAAAGAAGTTGTGATAGAAAATCCCCCTCCTGCTTTTAGTCTGCAAAAAGAACTTGAGAAAATTAAAATTCCAGTCCCCTTGACCGAGCTGCTAAAACAACCTGCATATTAGTCTCAAGTTACTTCTTTTATGCTCCCTCCTGTAATATCAATTGTGCCTGATAGTTTAAACCTTCAAGAAGAAAGACCCATGGTAGTCTTTGGCCCACATGTTGAGGAAGTAGATCCTTCTACTCCTCCTTTTTATGTGTCTCTAGTTATTCATGACCTTCTGTTACACAATTGTATGTTAGATTCTGGGGCTTCCCATAATCTTATGCCTCTATCCATCATGGAACAACTAGGACTGCAAATCACACGCCCATATAAAGACCTTTATTCATTTGATTCCAAAAGAGTCAAATGCTTGGGGATGATTAAAGATTTAGTGGTCAATTTGGCCCAAATTCCAGCAAAGAGTGTGGTCATGGACATTGTGGTGGCTGATATCCCAGCCCGCTTTGGCATGTTACTGTCAAGGTCCTGGGGTACAAAAATTGGTGGGTCAATTAAGCTATATTTAACATATGCTACCATCCCAGTTTTTGGTGGACAGGAGAGGAGGTTATACAGAGAGACTAAATTTGTCAAGGTAGTTACTAAGGCTGATAACTCTGAAAATTCACCAGTCGATAGTAAAGAAGGAGATTTTTCATGCTTTATGCTAGAAGAAGATCAAAATTATGTGCATGAATCCTCCTTCAAAATTAAGGATGAGCAGCCTTCAGAAAATTATGAAGCTGGAATCTGGACTTTACATTTTGATGGGGCAAATTCTAGAGAAGGAAACGGAGCTGGGGTATTATTAATTTCTCCTATAGGAAAATGGGTCCCACTGTCCTTTAAATTGGAATATGAGGCTACCAATAATGTAGCTGAATATGAAGCACTTTTGTTGGGATTACAAACAGCCAAGAATATGGGCATACAAAGTTTAAAAGTCATGGGAGACTCTGAGCTGTTGGTAAGACAGGTCTGAAATCAATGCCAAACCAAACATCCTCGGCTGAGGGCATATAGAAATGAAGTATGGGACATGGTGGAAAATTTCTTCTCGGCTTTTAATATACAGTTCATGCCCCGGGAGCAGAACAGAATGGCAGATTCTCTTGCTGTGGCTGCTAGCACATTTCGTCCTCCACAGAATCCTCTTTTGAGGTATGAAATTGAAATACGATACAGACCATCAATCCCATATAATATTAAGCATTTACAAGTATTTGAAGATGAGGAACAGATGAAGAGATTCCTGGAGACAGTGGGTGAGTTTTCAAATATGGAGATTGATGATAATGAAGAAGAGGAAGCTGAAAATGTTGTGGAAAACAAATGGGAAGAAAAAATAGCAGGCAATAAAGTGCTGCAGCTGAAAGGAAATATCATACCTAGAGGGTTGGTACCTCTAGAAAGATTGTTTGACAAAAATGATGTTCCATTGCAGCATAATAAAATAGTAGAAGAAAATTAAGTAGAAGACTTGAATTTGGGCACTGATGCTGAGCCCAAAATTGCAAGATTATCCAAGAAGGTTTCAGAGGAATACAAGAGAAAATATTTGAAATTATTTCAGTCATACAAGGATGTATTTGCATGGTCTTATCAGGACCTAAAAAATTTTGATATTAATATAATGCAGCATAAAATTCCTTTGAGAGAAGATGCAAAGCCTTATAAGCAGAAGCTCAGGCAGTTAAATCCTCTGCTGCTTCCCTCTATTGAAAAAGAAATCAAGAAGCTGCTGAAGGCCAAAATAATTGTGCCACTAAGATACTCTGAATGGGTTGCTAACTTAGTTCCTATTCGGAAAAAGAATGGAGAAATAAGGTTGTGTGTAGATTTCAGAAACTTAAATAGAGCATCTTTAAAAGATAATTATCCATTGCCTAAGATGGATCACATTCTACAGAAAGTGGTTGGAGCCTCCAGAATGTCAATGATGGATGGGTTTTCTGGTTATAATCAGGTGGCTGTGTTCCCAGAAGATCAAAAGAAGACTGCTTTCACCACGCCATGGGGAACATTTATGTATGCCAGGATGCCATTTGGATTAATTAATGCAGGAGCCACCTTTCAGAGGGCTATGGATATTGCTTTTGTTGGAGAGCAGGACAAGTTTCTGGTGGTATATCGGGATGATATCACAGTATTTTCAAAGGATGATACTGAACACATTCAGCACTTGCAGAGAACCTTTGAAAAATGCAGAAGGTATGGTCTTTCCCTCAATCCTCAAAAATCTTTATTTGCATTAGATGAGGGAAAACTCTTAGGGCACATTGTAACTAAAGATGGTGTGAAAATAGACCCTAAGAGAGTTGAAGTTATAAATAGTATTCCTTTACCCAGGAATAAGAAGGAAGTGCAGGTGTTTCTAGGCCGAATCAATTTCCCGAGAAGGTTTATTCCTAACTATGCTGAGATAGTTAGGCATATAACTGATATGTTGAAAAAGAATAATGAAGTAAAATGGTCTCAGGAATCTAGAGATGCATTCACCAGAATAAAACAGGCATTTTCTAAAGCTCCTGTGCTAGCTGGGCCTGATTATACAAAGCCATTTATGATGTTTTCATTTGCTTCACCTCATACAGTAGCTGGAGTCTTGTTGCAGAAAAATGAAGACAGATATGAGCAGCCAATAGCCTTTTTCAGTCAGGTATTGCATGATGCCGAATTGATGCCCTGGTGAAGTCTCTCAAAGCCTTTAGAACATATGTTTTACAATCCCACATTACTGCATATGTTCCTACAGCAGCTGTCAAAGATATTCTCGTTCAAGGAGATAGTGAGGGGAAAAGAGGAAGATGGATTGCAAAAATACAGGAATATGATTTAGACATAAGGCCCACTAAGCTAGTTAAAGGACAGGGGCTAGCTAAAATATTATCTGAATCAAATCACCAGGCTTTAGGCATAAATTTGTCCATGATAGAAAATGAAGATTCTGAGAAAGGAGAAGAGCAGCATGGACTAGAGAGGGCCACTCAAAAGATACACCTAAAATATCTCACTAGTCCTTGGTACAAAGAAATAGTTGAATATCGTTTAACACTTAGTTGTCCTCCAAGTTGTGATAAATCAAAATACAGGGCTTTGAGGCTGAAATCACAAAAGTATATAGTTGCCAATGGTCAGTTATATTGGAGAGATCCTTCAGGCATACTATTATTGTGCCTCACAAAGGATGAAGTAGAAAATATAATGGTGGAGTTTCATGAGGGAATTTGTGGAGGTCATTACAGTTGGAAGGCCACAGCACATAAAATACTGAGAGCTGGTTTTTATTGGCCTAAATTATTTGGAGATGTTTTTAATTGGGTTAAAGCATGTGATAAGTGTCAAAATTTTGCTGAGAGACAAAAGCTGTCTGCTTTGCCCCTAATTCCAGTTCATATAGATGAACCATTTCAGCAATGGGGATTAGATTTTATTGGAGAAATACATCCCCCTTCAAGTGGCCAACATAAATGGATATTGACTGCAATAGATTACTTTACAAAGTGGGTGGAAGCCATACCTGCGAGAAATGCTACAGATGTTGTAATCATCAAATTCATGGAAGAGAACATCATATCCAGGTTTGGCTGTCCAGCTAGAATTGTAACTGATAATGCACAGGCCTTCAAGTCCAATAAATTTGCAAATTTCTGCCAGCAATATAATATTGCATTAAATCACTCCACAGCTTACTATCCATAGGGGAATGGCTTGGCAGAATCTTCCAACAAAACTCTGGTGAGGGCCTTGAAGAAGATAATTAATGAGAATCAAAAGAATTGGGATTCCCAATTGAAGTTTGCTCTATGGGCGAATAGGATAACCAGCAAGAGAGAAATAGGGAAATATCCTTATGAATTAGTATACGGACGGGAAGCAGTGTTTCCTGTGTAGCTGGCATTGCCAGTGGCACGTTTCATGTAGGAAATTCAGGAAGAACCAGATGACATGGTTAGAATAATTAACCAACTGGTAGAATTGGAGGAAACACGGAGCCAGGTGAATCAGAGATTAGCGGAGTATCAAGAGAAAATGAAAAACATCTTTGATCAGCAGGAAAAAGACAAGAAGTTTCAAATTGGTGACCTGGTTCTCAGATGGGATATCCGGAGGGCTGAAAAGGGCAAACATGCTAAATTTGATCCACTTTGGTTTGGCCCATTTAAGATTATGGAGCTAAAAGGTAATAATACATTTATTTTAGAAAATTTGCAGGGTGACTTGTTAGATGCCCCTGTGAACGACCAATTCCTAAAGCCCTACTTTCAATTTTGATTTGGGCAGAGTATGCCTATTGTATTATATTGTATATAGACTTTGTTTCAGTTTTTATTTTGATAAGGGATGTGTGCTAATGAGTTTTGAAGAAAAAGAAAAAGGGCTGAAGAGCAGAATCTACATACAAGATGATCAGTGGTCTGCAGGTTCTCGATGTGTCCAAGAAGGAACACGCCGTCCCCAGCTGGAGCCGATGTTATCCATGTTTCCCCCTCATTTAAATTTTTGGCCTAATGCTCCTCATGAACCCTTTGAATCAGCCATCGTGGCCATAAACCCTCATATTCTGTCTACTGTTACCCTTTCTGCCCAAAAAATACACTGTACAAAGGCTCAAAACCCATAATTAAAAATTTATCGGGCCTAGCCCCTGAGATCTCAGCCCCCTTGTTTTGATTCTCACATGACCCGAGCACAAAACCGTGTGCTGGACAGGCAGGAGCTTATCGTCAGAGATTTCGGCGAAGTCAGAGCCGTCTGATCCAATAAAAATCAACGGCCCGCGACCAGATCACCCGTGGTGGCCCCCGCGCCCGAAAACCGGTGGTTAATTCTGCACCACCATTGCTGGGCGAGCAATATTTCCCGCGGACCCAGCGATTCCATACGCTGGGTGAAAAGTGTCCTCATGTACGGTGACTGAAACCGCTCATTTCGCGCGTTAAAAGTCAAATCAAAGACGTGCAGCGGAATTAATGACCACCGTCAGATCTTAGAGCCTCCATACAACGGCCGTGGTGCTCCGGAGATGCGCGCTGATTAACCAAGCTCTCGCCCTCCCCGCGCGTTAACCTCCGGACGAAAGTCGGGCAGCGAAATGTATTGTGATCGTCTGATCCTGTACCCTCCATCCAACGGTGGTTATGCTCCAGAGCTACACGCATTTTACCCATGCCCATTACGCCCCTAGTCCACCATTTTGTTGCTCCACAATGCACTTAGAACCGTCGATCTCATTCAATGATCGTGTGGCCCATAATAACTCGCATTCTCCCCGTTTGGCTCCATCCTCCGCCACGTCATTTGTTCCTTCTAGCTTTGTGTACGCCTATGTGTCATCACCCCGCGTACCCATTGTATTATCATCCCCGCCATTTGTATATGTATATATTGCATTCTTATTCATCAATTTTTGTTCATATGTTGTGTTTTACATGGAAAACCTACATTCCGTCTTTTTATCAATATCTCCACTGTATTTTCTCCGCCACCCTGCATGTTCTTGCCATATGGCCATGTCTTTGACGTCACCATAGTCTTCATCTACATCCCTGTCTGTTTTTCCTTAACTGTTTTGTGTTTTTGCAGGTTTTCCGCGGTAGAAAAATCATCATGATTCACTGCTTTGTTCGCAGAAGTCAAGAGCACCGCCCTCGACAGTTTCCGAGGAAGAAATTCAGGAGGGAAGCCGAGGGTAGTTGTTTTGTCATGGCCTCATTAATGGAAATATAGATAAAATTCATTGAACCCTAAATACGCCTGTAGAGGGAAAGATTACACAGCAAGAAATATTAATGGGGCAGCCTACGAAAATCAGTGAAAGATCAAGAAATGCCTCGCCCTGCATTAAATATCTGGCATTTTAATTCAAGATTAGAGGGCCGAAAGTACCATGCACAAAAACAAGCAACCTCAAGGTTTTATTGTAGCATATTTCCCTCCTCCAGCCAAGTACAAAACATTTGTATATTTTATTCTTTACGTCCTGTTTATGAGGAGATTTCCATCCTCAAAATTTATTTCATAAAACAGCAGCAGAGTACTTGCACCAGTTCAACACCGTCAAACAGCATAGGTGGGTTTTTCTTTCAGATTTGTTTTAAATTAGATCATTAAATGTATATCACCTACCTCATTCTCTAGATATTTCTGTTTCTCCTATAAAAACTATGAAAAAACACATTTTAAGGGTTCCAGATTTCTATCAGCAAACTGTGCAGTGAAAAGCTTTTGTATACATCTTGTAAAACCTCTGTATGAAGGTTCAGAGCCCATAGGGTCTCAGTGAGGAGCAGTTATATCTGTAATGAGGATTCTGTTCTTTGGTATCCCACAGTATGTAATATTTTCTTATGTGTTAATATAATATCTCATTTCATGCTATTTATCTTCTTGTGTCATGTTCTAGAATGCGAGTGGCTCGCTGGTCTTAAGTAAGGATTCATCCTAGTTGGTGCCCATACTTGGATTAGTCAAGCACTTTAAACAGGCCTAGTCATGATATACTGTGCCATGTTCATTTCATCCATATTTTCTGCTATATTAGTTACTTGAGGAGGGTGCTTTTAAAACGCCATTTTCATGTATGGATCCTTAGTTGGATAAGCCCATATGTGGTTTTGTTGTGTATCTGGGTATCAGCCTCATGCTAACTAGTATCTTCTTCATGTTTCTTCACCACATCCACTTTCTGATATTTGATTTCTGTGGCATATTACTTGAACTGGCC
Source organism: Pinus albicaulis (assembly GCA_034641835.2). Lineage (NCBI taxonomy): Eukaryota > Viridiplantae > Streptophyta > Pinopsida > Pinales > Pinaceae > Pinus > Pinus albicaulis. The sequence continues at coordinate 1,613,543,374 of CM076582.1, forward strand.
CTCTTTGCAGTAAGTTGTCTCTTAACTATATGATGCTTTTGTATTGGAGTTTTGCATGCTGTTCCTACATTATTCTTATCTTTGTATCAGCTTCTGAGAGAGTTTGGTTCCATTTAAACTAATTTCCTTATTTTACAAGAGATAGTAAGAGAGCTTTTGGATTGACAACCCAAGATATATTATGAGCTCCTTGCTATGCTAAGATGTCCTAGGCACTGGTCTATAGCAACTCTAGGCTGTCTCTAGGGTAGACAATAATTGTCGACAATAGACTCCACATCACCAAGGGTACAAAAGGGAAAAGAATAATCGTACAAAAAGTATGAGGTTTCAAAAGGTAAAATCAAAGAACTAAAGGGATCAAAGGAGGCAGACCTAAACACCAGTACCCCACTTCACAAAAGGGACAAAAAGGGCCAGAAATATCATTTCATGGTTTCACTTCTCAAAAGAATAGTCAGAGGCATTTTCAAATGATCCAAGGATGCAATCATGAGGTAAAAATGCCTAAAGATGTAATTATGATAAGCATGGTTTACTATTGAAGAGGAAAGGTGTTAAAACTCCAAAAGACAGTGATCCAGAGCAAAGAAATTGTGTAGGCACCTGCAAGAATAGAAGTGGCCATGGAAAGACACAAAAATAGTTTAATTTTCTCACCTTCCCAACCAGAGATACATCATTGTCAAAACGTTCTGAAGAACAAACATGTAGCTGGTCTAAGAGCAGTAAAGCCTCCAATATGTTTTCTTTATCAAGAGCATATTCTGCAAGAGATATATTAACCCTGAGTGACACTTTTGCAGGATTGCCACAAAGGGTTACCTATAGGAATACTGATAAGGAAAAACAACCAAATGTTTCTCACCAAAATGGCACACATAAAGACTAAAAAGGTGATTGGTGCCAAACTGATAAGGTTTTTTCACACCAAAAGTTTTGTTTCACTGTCTCAAAGAAATACATGATAAAAGGTCAATTGAAGGAAGGTTAAAACTCTCCTTTTCAATCTCTCAACCAAGCAATTAAAGGCATGAACCGACAGGACTGAAGACTCCCAGAAAAAGTGCCACCATGTTCACAAGATTACTGTTTATAAGTGTTGAAGTTCATAAGGAAGATAAAGTGAAGAAAAACCTTCAAAACAGAAGCACTGATTTCACTATCTGTATGTTTTCACCAAACTTGGTCAAAATAAAATTATTTAAAAAGGGCTCATGGTTTCAAGTGTGGGTTGAGGGCACATGTTTAAATTTGATAAAATTTTATGAGCAAAAGAAGAACATTAAGAATTTTCCAGCAAAGAAAAACCATATTTTTTGTCAAAACTGCCACCTACAGGACCAAAAAGGCCAAAACACATAGTGAGAAAAAGTAAAGGGAAATAAACTTTAGAAAGAAGGTTTGGGCTCACAAATTTATTTTTGAAAAGACTATAAAGCCTCATTTCATTTTCCCTCAACCTCATTTGTCATTGCAAAAAAGAGAGAGTGTAATATTCCCAATTAGCCCAAGCTAATGGGAATATACAATTTTGTTTCATTTTCTTATTTCAAAAATAAATGTGTATAGGATAACAATAAAAAATCCTGAAAATAGTAAATAAATCAATGCCCAATGTGAACAAGGTTAAATCTGGGTTATTCTAATAAAACACCCTCATGTGTGCAAGGGATTGAGCTATTTGACTGGGTCAACCATGACCAAATCAACAACATTGTCTAGATGCAGTGAACCTCCTAGATGCACAACGTAGTTTTAGATGGAGGCTACACATGTGAAAGGAGCTAAATCATTGAGATGGTTTAGAGTTTTGCAAGAATTTTATCCTATAAAAGGAAGAGGAGAACAATAGAAGAAGGTTGTTGAACATATTGTTTTGGAAGAACGTGTCTGTTTAGACATTTCTCATTCTCTTAGTTGTTTAGCAGAGAATAGTGCTATTTAGCACTAGGTGTTCCTGATCGGGAATCCCACCTCCTTCTTTGGGTAGCTCTTGAGGGAGTCTTGCATTTCTTGTCCACTACCAGGCATTTTTCAAAGATCTTATTCCAACTACAACGTAGATCCTGTTGAGGGTTTTGTTGTCTTTGTAAGCTGCAACAAGTGGAGGCTATATATATTCAGATCTAAGCCACTCTAGTGCCTCTTTTCAGTGGGAAAGCCTTCTATCCCCCTGGCAATAGAGTATTGGATGAGAAGAGCTCATTTTTAGATATTGGCTTGATGCCACATCATGTTTCAGAGCCTACAGCACAGTCCATCTTCCAGAACTGCATTATTTTCAAGGAGAAAGTTGCAGGGTCTTTTGGCACTTCAAAAAGGAGAGATTTGTAGTGTTGGGAACCTGCCCTTCACTGTTGTGATCCGTGGATTAAAGATATAATACATGCTCCATTCAGATCTGATATGAATAATGATGTATTTGCTTCATAAACTCTGAATCATTCTGCAGATCTACTACACTAGATCTCATATCTACTCCATGTACTTCACTTTTTGCTGAAAACCCCAAGGGGCATTTGAAGAGGAGACTCTATAGTGTAAAGATATGATTTAGATATATATTTTTGTACATATATCTGCTCTATATATGAATTTCAATCTACATCTCTTTTCAGCTAATAAAATAACGATGTCAAGCTTGTACAGTTATATCATCTGGTTGCAACTTCTTATTTTGAGCATTTCTTCACGTAATGTCCTCTTATTTTTGTTTTATAATGAAAGGGCTTCAATATAAATCTTTTTTTCTGTTATAAATGATGATATTGAGCCTCCATATTTGCCTCCTACTATTTCTTAACCAAACTGCATTTTTTCTGAAGCAGTATTGTTGCATATTGGTGCAGTCCCTTCCTTGAGCAATTTTCAAGCCATACTAGGTGTGGGAGGTCTGTTTACCTCACCCAGTTTGATTTTTTTTTATCTCCTCTTGGAATTGGGTCTTATATTGTCATATATAAGGGATCCAAGGGATGATTTGGATTTTTGTAGCATCCATTTATGAAAAATTCGTTTCTCAGACATGCATTGCTAACAGTCCCAATTTGGGGATATTACAGTGGTATCAGAGCAATCATCTTGGCACAGCCTATGATTTGATTTTCTTGAGAAGCCAATATGTCTTTTCATGGAAAGAAAATAATGATGAAGAAGTATGATTACACTGAAGACACAAAATAAAAGGGTAATATCAATTTACTTGGAAGATTGCAAGGAGAAGAGTTCTCTAAAACTCTTTCTCAAGCTATATATGAGCTGAAGAGTGAAATCAGGGGAATGAAGAATGAAAGATATGCATATATTTTGGAGATATTTTCACATGAAGAAATCCCCAGTTATTCATATGATGTGTCTGAGCATTCAGCCACACAATCAGAGCCACAACGTTGTAGCATCCCTACATTCCTTGCAAGAGGAGAAGAAGAAGGAAAGTCACCAAAAGAGGAGGCTCTTGGTGATATCAAAGAATATGAATCTCAGTCTAAAATATTCAGAGATAATTTAAGCTTTCTGGATTTTTTTCAACTCAAAGAATAAAGAAGATCCAATAGAAACATGAGAAGAAGAGGGTGCATGCAGCACACCTTGGGTAGAACGTTTCTACCTACTTTTGATGGGTCACTTGAGAGGTCAGCCAAGTCTTGGGTAAAGAAGCTGGACACATATTTTTAGTTGCATCAAGTTTCTGAAGAAGAAGCCATAAGAGTAGAAACGCTGCACCTCCAAGGTAAAGCTTATGCCTAGTGGTTATTTGAGTCTTCTTCATTGAAAAATGTAAACATCTCTACTTATGCAAAGTTCACTAGGAGGTTAGTGAAAATATTTGATTCTATGCCATATGAAATTTCTTTGGGTAAACAAACTAAGCACAAAGTTTTATGTAAATTTTGAAATGCCCGATAGGCTAAAACTTGGGTTTTAAACAATGTAAAAGTTGGACTCTTACATTGTTTAATATATGTAAAGGGAAATGATGAATAGGGGGTGTTTCATGAGGGTTTTTAGGAAAGGGAAAAATGGTTTTTTCAGAGGGAATAAGGGAGGGAATGAGAGTGGGGATAAGGTAGTGAAAATAAGGTTAATAGGCCTATAAAATGAAGTCTTTTTGGAGCAGTGAGGTGAAACTTAAAGGGCAGAGAGGGAGAATTTTAGTGAAATAGTTTGACTTAGGGTGATGAAGGTGTTAGCCACCTATAAATTTTTGGCATAGGAAACAGGTGGCTAAAAATGGTTTCTAAGTCTTCAAGAGAAAAATTTCCCTTGAAAATATATCATTCTTGAAGCCTTCATGTATATTATGTCCTTTGAATAAATCTTCACTGCTGTGTCCATTGAAAAGTCCTGCTGTTTATGAAAGGAACTGTTTTCCAAGGCCTCTGAAACTGCCCATTTTGACTCATTTCCCTTCATTATCATAAAGCCTCATTTTCCTCTTTAAAACCTCCATTCCCCTCTAAAAGGCCTCCAAAATCCTTTTGAGCCTCTAAAAATCCCTTTACAGGTTTAAATCACCCTTTTTCCCCTTTACCGAAAGCCATGAAATTCCTTAAAAATCCCTATTTTTGGCCTAAAAACCCCTTTTTTCCACTAAGGCTTTAAGCCCCTTTTGGCCTTAGCCCTAGCCCCTTTTCCACATAGGACCAGAGCCATAATCGAGGGACAATCGCAAATCGCAATCAGAGATTTCAGTTAACATGTTCCCTTTTCCATTTTTCCCTGATGCCGATCCTGCGAATAGATCCTGACCGTTGAATCCACAAGAACCAACGGCCAGATCTAAAACGCGCTCCCTCATAGCCCTTATCGCTAAATCGCAATCAGAGCTTTCCTTTTCCTACTTTCCTTTGTTTTTTCCATTTTTCTGATGTGATGAACCTTTACTCTATCGACCTCCACTTTAATCTCCACCGTCGATCTTTCAGATCCAACAGTCAGCGCTCAAGCGCATCACGCCCATCTGTCATATTACCCCTCTGCCTGTGCAGCTCCCGACCAAATCTGGACCATTGTTCATCCAGAGATCCAACGGCCTATGCTCCATCACACAATCGGAAATCGCAACTTATATTTTCCATGTCCCTTGCCTCCTTCGACGTCGATCCTGCGATTAGATCCTGATCATTGAATCTACAAGAACCAACGACTAGGATCGCATCGTGCTCCGCCCATAATCCTCTATCTTCACCCCGTCGATTTAATTTCCACCATTGATCTTGTTCCAGATCAGACGGCCAACACTTAATCGCGCATCAAAAATCCAAAAGTCTTCACTTTTCATTCTTCCGATGGTCCGACATTGTGATTGGATCCTGACCGCTGAATCCAAAAGAACCAACGGCCATGATCTAATCGCGCTCCGCATTTTCCTTGCCCCTTTTCACTGTTTCTAAATCTACCGATTAGAACTTTGCCATCCATTCCTGTAGATCTGAAGGTCCTAATTCCATCCCACATGCCTTTTTAACCCCGCAGATTTCCACCTATCACGCTCCTTCAGCACCGTCGAATATGAGGTCCTAGATCCAACGGTCACCATTGCATATCGCGTAACTTTGTGCCCGAAGTTTAATGTTTTAAAATTACATGATAAAAGTTGTTTTGTGATTCCACGTGTCGATCCCGGATAGGATCGCATTCCAAAAGTGAAAACCACCTACCCACTATTTGATTGCGCGAAAACCATTCTTGTTTTTCACTTTACCGCCTACCCTCCGCAATCTCAGCTTTTAATCCTAGCCATCGATTTTTTTAATCTAACGGCCAATATTGTATCACGTTCCCATCGATTTTTGTTCATCAGACCTTCCAAAGGGCTTCATCAGAACATCTCCACCATTGATCTCTTCCAATGATCTGATGGCCCACGTTCAATCTTCCTCCGCCCTCCTGGTCCCACCATCAAATACGCCCCCGTGGTCTTTCATTTTCTCCTTTTTCCTTTTTATTTGCCCAAATTCATAAGCTTTATGTTTTAACACTAAAAGTATTTATTCACGCTGATTCATGTTTAAACCTCGGTTTCATGGTATTGCACCATGTAACCTTCTCCATGGCACATATTCCTCTACAATTGCTTCTCTGCCTCCACTGAAGCCATCCTAAAGTAGTTTAAAGCCCCGAGCAGGATTTCATAATAGGTTTTCATGTATTTCAGGTTTAAGAGCATGATTTTTTGAAGATCAGGGTCATTAACCCTGAATTTAACCCTCCAGCGCCTTTGCAGCCTATGTATTCATGAAACTGGTCAGCAGAAGTTCAAAGTGTATCAGAGAAAGATTAAAGGATTAAAAAGCCTAACATTGAATATTAAGAGGCTTATTCCACAGTCAACACAGTTAAATACCAATCATTGGTCGCAGCGGCACAGGAGATACATCAGCAGGACATTCCATTCACTAAAGAAAGAGCCAAAGTACTACTACTCATTCTCTATTTCCTCATCAAGCTCCAGAGTAGTTATCATTCTGACCAAGAAGTCCCAAAAACTGTCAGTGCATTAGTTACAGAGCATGGAAGACCTGAAAGGTAACTCTTCACCCTTTCTTGTCTCAGAGTACAAAATAGAGTACTACAACCAGAAAGTACCTTCAAGAACATACCTATGGAGTTATTACCATCTGCCAAGGACCCCTAATTCATCTACAGAGTACCGAAAGTTAATGTAAAGACATTAAAATAGAATGGGCTCCAAAAACACTTCTCCTCTTTTTTAATGATTCATTTAAAGTTCTATCTACCTCTACTGTCGCTCTTTGACCTATAAGAACTCATTGAAAATACATTATAAGAGGTTGGGATTCCATTAGTTGTTAGAACTGTTATTGATGGGAAGTAGCTGAGTAGTTTGTATTATAGTAGGCTGGGAAGAAAATTCTGGACTTTAAAAAGCCATTGAGCTCAAAGTATGTGACTGGTTTTACACATTAATTGAACAAGCAGATTCACAGGATCCTGGTCTATATTATTGGTGATGTTCTCCTTACTGTAACTTGTCTTCTTTCATGTTTTACATACTGTCCATTTATTCTCTGATAAAGAACATCAAACATAGATTAGGACATACTATTGGAAGTACCCTAAGTCTCAATGTCAAATATTTATCTTTATGTTTTCCTCTGATTCTGTATCTAAGAACAAATTCACATAGTTTAACCAATATAGAAGTTGGCTTGTCCATGCTTACTGATGTATGAATTTAGAGTCTGTTTCTTAGATGTTATTGTCTGGTTTCAACTGAAAGAATTGGGAACCTGGGAGATTAGAGTTAGCCCTATCTCTCTAGGTTCCTTTTCCAACACTTTGGCCTTTCTAGGATCCCTTTGAGTTAGTGTCAAAACCATTGAAGGTTAAAATTCTTTCTCTGATCTTAGGCCTTACTCTATGTCTTAATCTTAATTTTTTTCTATTGTCTGAAAGTGGTTATGAGGACTGCTGGATTTTTTTTCCTTGAGAGTATGTTGAAATCAAGTCTGGATTTAAATGACATCTGACCTAATCTTAAGCTACCCTTCGTGTCTTTATTGAGAGTTTCCTTTGAAGTATGTCAAAATCAGGCCTAGATTTAAATGACATCCGACCTAATCTTTGACTGCACTTTGGTTTCTTTCTTTCACCCACTCCTTAATGTTCCATTCCACCATCTATCTAAAATATCCTTTGGTATACATGACTTGCCCTATGGAAACCCTTGGATAGTTGTTATGCAAGTAATTCCCTTTCATGACTCCATAGCCCAGTGGAGTAACCTTTATTTTGACCTATCTTCCCATGATGAAACATCCTTCTATTTAGTTCCTCCTTTACTTCCATAACTTTCTTAGTTAATTATCTCCAACCAAACAAACAAATCAAAAACCCTCTTGCTTCATAGCTAGCCTAATACCTCAACTTGAGCCTTAAATATATATCATTCTTTACATCTATAGAGAGATCCCTCTCTGGATCCAGAAGGGCTAGATCTTAGGATCCTAAAGTGGTTTGATGTTGTCTTATCTTTTGGTCTTGCTAATCTGGCCAAAACATAGGAACCAAAACATAATGGCGACTCCACTGGGGAACTTCTAAGTAAATTTTATATTAGATACCCTTAGGACCTCAGAAGACCCAAAATATCTAGTTAGATTGGTTTTTAATTGCTGATGGTGGATAGCAGCCTGCTTCAAACATTCAAATTCATCCACATGGCGACTCCACACTCCATAACTCTCAAAGAAAAAATGACTCCACTGGTAGAAGACCTCGAACTGGTTGAGAAGATACAGTGACCTCCTTTCACAAACATGGATCCAAGTATGGACAGAGAAGCAAAGCTAAATTCTTTATTGGATAGAATGAAAAGAGTGATGTCCATGTTTGGTGAACAAATAGTGGAGAGGTATAGGGCTAGTGTAAATGTTGATTATATAAAGCAGCCCATGATTTTTCTAGAGCAAGAACAAACTCAAGACCTAGATAATGAGCAAGACATGTATGATGCTCAAGAATCTATAGAATATGAAGACGAAAGTGATCAAGAAATGCCTAATTGCCTTCCTATATCTTGTACTATGCTGATAAGAGAATATCATGACCAAATGGAAAAAGCTAATAGGGAACGCTGCTTTGAGGAAACAAGAAACCACTTAGAAGATTTAGAATCAGATGTGGAAGGAGAACTAGCACATATAGGAACTTCCCCTCTATATTATAACTCATATCTGATTACACAGGAAGAGTGGCATCCTGATCATATAGAAGAAACAACTCATGAGCCTTGTATTCTATCTTAATATCATCATGATCATGAGGAATTGTTTGAAACAGAAAGAGATCAGGAAACATCAGAAAATCCTCAAGGTCTCCCTGTAAGCACAACTGAAGATATCCTAGAAGAGGCTCGAGAAGACATCCAGCCTCCAGATCAGCTAGCACAAGAGAAAAAGGACTCTTGTTCTTCTTTCCATGTTGAAAAGGACATCCCTCTTTTGACAGAAGAATAAATTGATCAAATATTAAGCCAGAAGTCTACCTCCAAATTTTTTTATAGAGCAAACACTCTTGCCCATTCATCTACTGAGCTTGGTTGTACAGATCCAGAAAGCTCCCCTGTAAATCAGAATGAAGAAAGACTTGCTGATAATCCAGTATCTCTCATTGGTATCATTACTTACTACAATGATTTTCCTAGTTTTGATTTGTCTGATGATGATGTTTTCCAAAAAGAAGATGATCTTGCAGGGCCATCATTAGTAGATTTGTGGGAGGAAAGTCAGTTCCAACAGCTTCAAGAGAGTAATGAGCCAAGGTAGGCTATTTATGATACTGATGAGGAGAGTTATGAAAGTCTATTAATAGATGAATATTCATTGAATTTTCACTCTGTTACACCTCTAATCATCAGTGAAAATTTTCATGTGATTGGAGATTAGTAGCCTTCCATCTCACAGGGTGAAGAGGAAAATAAGGAAGAAATTTTTGAGCAGTTTGAAACTAAGGAGCCTTCTCTTGAAAAAGAGGAAGCAATAGAACAAACCTTTTCTCAAGAATACAGTGATCTTTTCACAGAGCTCATCCCACCAGATTAGAAGATATCAGAGCTACAAGAGGGATGCACTGTAGTATATGATGATTCCTCCAGTTTAGAAAGTGATGAAGATGAGGAAGATTTTCTTTCTCAAAAGGATCTTCTTTTTGATCCAGTGGAAGAGGAAGAAATCCTGGTTGAAACCTACTTGTCACATACTCACAACCAGGTATTATTTCAAGATCCTTTTGCTCATTTCCTGCAGACATTTAGAGAAGGATCAAAGGTCATCAAGAGCAGCTTGTTGAAGACAACAAGAAAATTTTTAGAAGCTGCTGCTCAAAATCAAAGAGAATGGGAGTGGCCCTGCCTATCTAGCACGCTCAAAGAGAGCAGAAAAGACCAGTCATGGGATCATCTAATTGACTGGATGTATTGGAAAAGAGAGTTTTTCAGCTAGACATGTAAATATTCCTAGTTAGAGTAGGATAGGTAGGAAATATCAATAAAGCTCAGCCTGTGAGCATTTAGTTAGTTGTTTTTATTTCCTGCAAATTTTAGTTCATGTGAAACTTGTCTTTATGCCATGGAACCACAGTAGACCAGACAGTCTAATTATGGTTTGTATGTGTTTCAATTTCTATTTTAGAATGTAGAGAATGAAATATGCCAGATAGTATAATCCTGGCAGATATTAGTTTAGGTAGAGAAACTATGAGACCAACTATTTAATCTGGTCTCATGGAGAAATAAGGGTAGAATTAGATTAGTTTTTCTTTCAATAAAAAAAATGATCATGTAAAAGGTCTGCAAGTCTAAGTGCACCTTGAATAAAAAATGCTAGGACAATAGGATGGGTAGGTAGATTATTTGGGACAATTTTTTCTACTGATATGATGTCTTCATGATTTGTGGCAGCAGATCCAAGAAAAGAAAAAGATGTTTAAGCACCAGGCATCTGGCCTACTTCCAAGGATTATTTTCTGAGATTCTTGACACCTTCAAGAAGATGCCATCCCCATGTGGAGCCACTGTTAGCCATCTATAAATTTTTGGCATAGAAAACAGGTGGCTAAAAATGGTTTCTAAGTCTTCATGAGAAATATTTCCCTTGAAAATCTATCATTCTTGAAGCCTTCGTGTATCTTATGTCCTTTGAAGAAATCTTCACTGCTGTGTCCATTGAAAAGTCCTGTTGTTTATGAAAGGAAATGTTTTCCAAGGCCTCTGAAACTGCCCATTTTGACTCATTTCCCTTCATTTTCATAAAGCCTCATTTTCCTCTTTAAAACCTCCATCCCCCTCTGAAAGGCCTCCAAAATCCTTTTAGGCCTCTAAAAATCCCTTTATAGATTTAAATCACCCTTTTTCCCCTTTACCGAAAGCCATGAAATTCCTTAAAAATCCCTATTTTTGGCCTAAAAGCCCCTTTTTTCCACTAAGGCTTTAAGCCCCTTTCGACCTTAGCCCTAGCCCTTTTTCCACACATGACCGAAGCCATAACCGAGTGCCAATTGCAAATCGCAATCACACATTTCAGTTAACATGTTTCCTTTTCCATTTTTCCCCGATGCCAATCCTGTGATTAGATCCTGACCGTTGAATCCACAAGAACCAACGGCCAGATCTAAATCATGCTCCCTCATAGCCCTCATCGCTAAATCGCAATTGGAGCTTTCCTTTTCCTACTTTCCTTTGTTTCTTCCATTTTTCCGATGCGATGAACCTTTTCTCTATAGACCTCCGCTTCAATCTCCACAGTCAATCTTTCAGATCCAACGGTCATCACTCAAGCGCATCGCGCCCATCCGTCATATTACCCCTCCGCCTGTGCGACTCCCGACCAAATCTGGACCATTGATCATCCACAGATCCAACGGCCTACACTCCATTGCACAATCGACAATCACAACTTATATTTTCCATGTCCCTTTCCTCCTCTGACACTGATCCTACGATTAGATCCTAACCGTTGAATCCACAAGAACCAACGGCCAGGATCGCATCATGCTCCACCCATAATCCTCTGTCTTCACCCTGCTGATTTAATTTCCACCATCGATCTTATTCTAGATTGAACGGCCAACGCTTAATCGCACATTGGAAATCCAAAAGTCTTCCCTTTTCATTCCTCCGATGGTTCGACATTGCGATTGGATCCTGACCGTTGAATCCACAAGAACCAACGGCCATGATCTAATTGCGCTCTGCCTTTGACATGCCCCTTTTCACCGTTTCGTGATCTTCCAATTGGATCTCCACCATCCATTCCTGCAGATTCGACGGTCCTAATTCCATCCCACACGCCTTTTTAACCCCGCAGATTTCCACCTATCGCGCTCCTTTCGCACCGTCGGATCTGAGGTCCTAGATCCAACGGTCACCATTGCATGTCGCGTAACTTTGTGCCCGAAGTTTAATTTTTTAAAATTACGTGATAAAAGTGGTTTTGTGATTCCACATGTCGATCCCGGATGGGATTGCTTTCCAAAAGTGAAAACCACCTACCCACTATTTGATTGCGCGAAAACCATTCTTGTTTTTCACTTTACCGCCTACCCTCTGCAATCTCAGATTTTAATCCTATCCATCGATTGTTTTAATCTAACGGCCCATATTGTATCGTGTTCCCATCCATTTTCATTCATCAGACCTTCCAAAGGGCTTCATCAGAAGATCTACACCATTGATCTCTTCCAATGATCCAACGGCCCATGTTTAATCTTCCTCCGCCGTCTCGGTCCCACCATCAAATACACCCCCTTGGTCTTTCATTTTCTCCTTTTTCCTTTTTTATTTTCCCAAATTCATAAGCTTTATGTTTTAACACTAAAAGTCTTTTTTCACGCTGATTCATGTTTAAACCCTGGTTTCATGGTATTGCACCATGTAACCTTCTCCACCGCACATATTCCTCTTCAATCGCTTCGCTGCCTCCGCTAAAGCCATTCTTAAGCAATTTAAAGCCCCACGCAGGATTTTATAACAGGTTTTCCTGTTTTGCAGGTTTAAGAGCATGATTTATTGAAGATCAGGGTCACTAACCTTGAAGTTAACCCTCCGACACCTTTGCAGCCTGTGTATTCATGAAACTGGTCGGTAGAAGTTCAAAGTGTATCATAGAAAGATTAAAGGATTAAAAAGCCTAACATTGAAGATTAAGAGGCTTAATCCACAGTCAGCACAGTTGAATACCAATCATTTATCGTAGCAGTGCAGGAGATACATCAGCAGGACATTCCATTCACTGAAGAAAGAGCTAAAGTACTACTACCCATTCTCTATTTCCTCATCAAGCTCTAGAGCAGTTATCATTCTGACCAAGAAGTCCCAAAAAATGTCAGTGCATTAGTTACATAGCATGGAAGACCTGAAAGGGAACTCTTCACCCTTTCTTGTCTCGGAGTACAAAACAGAGTACTACAGCTAAAAAGTACCTTCAAGAACATACCTGTGGAGTTATTACCATCTGCCGAGGACCCCTAATTCATCTACAGAGTACCGAAAATTAATGTAAAGACATTAAAACAGAATGGGCTGCAAAAACACTTCTCCTCTATTTTAATGATTCATTTAAAGTTCTATCTACCTCTACTATCGCTCTTTGACCTATAAAAACTCATTGAAAATACATTGTAAGAGGTTGGGATTCCATTAGTTGTTAGAACTGTTATTGATGGGAAGTAGCTGAGTAGTTTGTATTATAGTAGGCTGGGAAGAAAATTCTGGACTGTAAAAATCCATTGAGCTCAAAGTATGTGATTGGTTTTGCACATCAATTGAACAAGAAGATTCACAGGATCCTGGTCTATATTATTGGTGATGTTCTCCTTACTGTAACTTGTCTCCTTTCATGTTTTACATACTATCCATTTATTCTCTGATAAAGAACAACAAGCATAGATTAGGACATACTATTGGAAGTACCCTAAGTCTCACTGTCAAATCTTTATCTTTATGTTTTCCTCTGATTGTGTATCTAAGAACAAATTCACATAGTTTAACCAGTATAGAAGTTGGTTTGTCCATGCTTACTGATGTATGAATTTAGAGTCTCTTTCTTAGATGTTCTTGTCTAGTTTCAGCTGAAAGAATTGGGAAACTAGGAGATTAGAGTTAGCCCTGTCTCACTAGGTTCCTTTTCCAACAGTTTGGCCTTTCTAAGATCCCTTTGAGTTAGTGTCAAAAGAATTGAAGGTTAAAAGTCTTTCTCTGATCTTAGGCCTTACTCTGTGTCTTAATATTAAATGTTTTCTACTGTCTGAAAGTGGTTATGAGGACTGTTGAATTGTTTTTCCTTGAGAGTATGCTGAAAGCAGGTCTGGATTTAAATGATATCTGACCTGATATTAAGCTACCCTTCGTGTCTTTATTGAGAGTTTCCTTTGAAGTATGTCAAAAGCAAGCCTTGATTTAAATGACATCTGACCTAATCTTAGACTGCGCTTTGGTTTCTTTCTTTCACCCACTCCTTAATGTTCCATTCAACCATCTATCTAAAAGATCCTTTGGTATAGATGACTTTCCCTATGGAAACCCTTGGATAGTTGTTATGCAAGTAATCCCCTTTCATGACTCCATATCCCAATGGAGTAACCATTCCTTTGACCTACCTTCCCATGCTGAAACATCCGTCTATTTAGTTCCTCCTTTACTTTCATAACCTTCTCAGTTAATGATCTCCAAGCAAACAAACAAACAAAAAAATCCTCGTGCTTCATAGCTAGCCCAATACCTCAGTTTGAGCCTTAAAGATATATCATTCTTTACATCTATAGAGAAATCCCTCTCTGGATCTAGGAGGGCTAGATCCTAGCATCCCAAAGTGGTTTGATCTTGTCTTATATTTTGGTCTTGCCAATCTGGCCAAAACATAGGAACCAAAAAAGAAGGTAGTGAGATTTCTAAAAGTCACAATATTTCATAAATTTTGTTTTTTAGAAATCTAGGACCATTATTTAGTCAACTTTTGAGATCAACAAAAATTACTGATGACTAGCATAGTTAACATTTAAATTTTTGAAGATGGGCCTATGTTGGAACATTGGCAAGAATTTAAGTAAGATATGTATGAGTTTGTTGGTACAATATAAATTTATAGTCCTTGGATGATGTAATAACATAAAAGGATTAATATCAATGAAAAATTCACATTCTCATATCGTGAGAACTTTAATGTTATTTGATTACATAACTAAGAATATTTTAGTAATTTTACTTTCACTATCCATATATATATGAACAATAATTTATGTAATGGATTTTCTTATAAAATTCCATGGCTTGTAAACTAAAGAGTGATTATGTTAGAATTCTTTTTAAAATTGGTTCAATGTCACTTTTATTAAAAAATTTATCAAAATGATCTATATCTACAATAGAGCGTATGTTTAAATTTAAGATGAAAATATCAAAGAAAAATATATAACAAAGTTAATCAATTAAACAATTTTATGGATGCTATTTATGTTAGGAATAGGTAAATTCACTATCAATCATGGTTATTTGAATTTAACTATGGGACATTGGGTTATAATTTTTAATAACCTAATTAATTTGTTGGGTGATATATTGTCTTTCTAAGATGGCAGTGACAAGAGTTGAGACTTGTCATTTCAATGTATTAATAGGAGATTTCAAGGTCAACTACCATGAAACTAAAAAAAAGTGATTTATGCTTTAGCATGTCTTGTAATGTTGGAAGGATCCATTTTTCCACTACTAGCATTCCTTCTACTATCTTTGTGTATGATCTTTTCTCCTTCCATTATGCTAACATATATGATTTTTACGTAATTATTATCTTATGCAAGCTTGTTTCATCTAGAATTATTGACTTATGTGCATTTATATATCTTGAAAATATATCATTATCATATTCATCATGGCCTACATATATGGAAATTCAGTAGACTTCCCGCATACCCTTGTAAACTCTTTTCTATATGTCTTGAACTTTCTATCTCCCTAAAAATCAAGTATTTGTTCAACTTGCAAGAAATGGTCACTCAACATAGACACCATCTTACTCATATTCCTTATATTTATTTCTTTAGGTGCATTTCCTTGCACTATATAAAAACCCACCAGATAGCTACATGCCCCTTCAATTTCAAGATGGAAAAATTTGCCTCGTTCAACTCTTCGATATTAACATAATTGAAACACATTTCAACCACACTTATCTAATAAATAAATTATTCTATATCCATACTTCTATTTAGGACTTTCAACCTAGTCTCCCAATTAATATCTAATAATGTAAACAATTTAATTATAACATCTCCTTCTAGTTCATTTTCTTATTCTTCTTCATAGTAAATCTA
Organism: Pinus albicaulis; assembly: GCA_034641835.2. Classification (NCBI taxonomy): domain Eukaryota; kingdom Viridiplantae; phylum Streptophyta; class Pinopsida; order Pinales; family Pinaceae; genus Pinus; species Pinus albicaulis. The sequence continues at coordinate 1,613,559,208 of CM076582.1, forward strand.
TGAACTACTAGCCTTTGGTTACCCACTCTCTTGTCTTGTTTTTAATTCCTTGATTCTACTTTTGATATATTAAATATCTTATTTTATATTGGATATTCGTCCTCTTCTTTCCATTGCTATGATTCTTACCCTACAAGTTCTCATGGGTCCAATGAATTCCACCTATGCAGGCCACAAAGGTTTTCTCTTCTTCAATATTTTCTCGACCGTCACTGTTGTGGAGATAAATTCCCTCTGCGGACAGAGGCGATCCCTACTAGCCCAGACCAGGTCTAGCAACAATAGTTCACGCTATAGTGCATGTTCCTAATTGTGAATAAACCAACTAGCGATGAAGGCTTACCTGGAATCCAACGTTGTTGCTTGTAGAAGAGGTAGCGCTCCCGTTCCTTAGCCCTGGCAGGTCACGATCCCCACGATCTCCGTGATGGACACCTACACATGCGAGAAACAAAACAAACGCAAGCATAAAATCCAGTAGATGCAACTATATGTCAGTCAGAAAGGACATAACCCATCATTATAAACCATAACAAGAGTGGAACCATAACCGATAGTCGTTTATTATTAATCAATCAAAGGAAAATTACAACCAAGTTCTGACACTGAATTCTCCTTCGGAGGGTTGCTAGTAGAACACATCTCAAAAATAATGTCAAGGATGGGACAAACCTCTCTCTTCGGATCTTGAAAATAGTCTCCTTGCTTGAATTTGGCCTTAAGGGAATAATCAAGGCTCTTGCAGCATAAGGCTCTTGGGAATTTTGGGAACTTGAAGACCATCTTGCAATGGAGGTGTGCAAGCTTTTATAGATGGAGGAAGGGGAGTTAGGATCCCTATAATCGTGGGATTGGCCCTATCATCAAGGAAGCTTCCATGAGAGGTGGCAAACCACTTCCTCTCTATGGAAATCCGTAGCCAAACCTCCCAACTCAAGAGCAGATAAAGGCTGTGGACCTATTAGACGAAACTTCCGCCATTTATTTTTAAAAAACACTGCTTAAATTGGTTGGCGCGAGTGCGACTCTGGGATAGAGCGCCAATTGGCGCGCCCTCTTAGAAGGATTTCCCCCATTGGCGCAGGTACTGAACTGGCTGCCCACGCCAATGCAAAAAGAGGTTTTTTTAGGGTTTTTTGCAAAGAGATGTCTTCAGGGCAATAAAAGATCATGTTCAGAGGGATGTCATGAAATTATTTTCAAGTCTTGTCTCTGCTCACAGGTCATGGAATGAGCCCTCCAATGTGCGAGACGGGGAATGGCAGGGATGGTGAAAAATTACTGTGTAACAGATGCCCCCTAAAGTATGAGGCTCGAACGAGAGAGAGGGGTGAAATGCTTTACGATAATGTGTCCAACTGAAAACTCCGCCGTCGGAAAACCTGCGTGAAGAAGTACAACTAATGTCTCAAATACATGATATGTATGTGGTATGGGCACATCCATCCATAACAGAGTATACAATCATCCAGATCCAAGGCATGGAAGCAGCCATCTAGTGAGGATCAATAAATAGACTCAGGTATGGTCACAACCATCCAGTAAATGAGTCATGTAAATAATCATAATAATTCACAAACTCGCATCTCGGATTACAACAAACACAATCCAGGGTCTTGCGCTCCATCTCAACCCGAAAAAAGTATAAGTTCAAGCATGCGAATAAGCGAGCTAAAGTCGAACATGCAAGAACATCGTCTGATTACTAGCCAATGATGAAAGCTATTAACAGACGTGGGAGGTACCACCAATAATGACAATGGCCCTCAAGGTACTGCAGGTAAAATCTACGGCATGCGAATCAATGAGCTGGCGTCGAACACCCGCAGAATCACTCGATCGGAGGCCAATGATGAAAACCTTGCGTCAAATGCGAAGAACCTGCCATTGAGGCATGTAGGCTCCAAGGTACCAGAAAGGAGTCTCTAGATCAGCTTCCTGGATAATGAGCTAAAGGCGACAGGAAGTGACCTTGATCGAAGGTGGGCCATAGTGTTTCCCACATCATCGATGTGAGACAGAAGAACATAGTGTTTTTGTGAATCACGATCAGATGAGAATCAGAGGAAGTTTGGTACTTGCAGAGGTCAACTTCTCTTGAACATATGAACGTCACGACAGTGGACTTGGTAGTATTTGACATCAAAATATCAGAGGCCATAGTGACGAGGGAAAGAGCAGATGAAAGGTCGAAAGGGATTACCCAAACCCATGGAGGCAAGTGAAAACGAGATGAGATGTCCCCAACCCGACACGACTGCAGACAAGTGCCATGTTCAGGAGTGACATACTTCCGACACGACAATGATGCTGGTTCCATTTTTTCCCCGCCATTTCTGGCGAGTACCCCAATTATTTTTGACAACAAGCTTGAAGGGGATAGCATATGCTTGTAATATAAGTCCGTCGTTCGGATGGATCCATCCTAGTACATTTAACGAGCCCTAGGAAGGAAAGACTCGAGTAGCGTCATTATGACTAAATCCGATGTCATCAGGGTTTAACGAGTCTGACAAAGGAAGAAATCTGCGTCTTTTCATGTTTAGAGAGTTTGAAAAGATAGAAAAAAGTAAACTCCAATGGTCCCTTTTCATAAATAGTTCCTCAGATCCGAAAAGGTAGAAAACTATGTCTGAGAAAACCTCCTAGTCGCGATAGGCTAGGGTATTCCTTTTTCGTAAATAATCTATCCCAGCCTGAAAAAGGGGTAAACATATACTGGGTAGCTATCGTCTCGCAGCCACTTTAACGAGATCGAAACGAAAAGGGCCTCAACAATCTTTTCATGTTTAGAGAGTCAGAAAAGAGCTGAAAGATGACTCCAAAATGACTTTTTTGTGTTTTTACCGATTCCGAAAAAGTATAAAATACAACTCGTTTCACCATTGAAATCGTGAAAGAACCGGTTGCTGCACATAGAGGAAAGTGTAAAATCCATTTTCGACAAAATATATCAAAATATTAATAAAAAATGACTGTTAAAACCTAACGAGATTTCAAAAAGTAATAAATAGTGTCAAATGGTAAAAACAAAGTTACTTTTACTATTTACCTCATTGGAGAGCAACAATGGTCCGTTTTGGTGTGCAAACTTCTGACGGCGATTGCGACAGATCCGGGCTACCATTTAGATTTCCATTCGTTCCAGGTAAGAGGCGCTTCCCTGTACTCCATTTTAATCCATTTTTTATAGTTTTCCATTTCTCATTAGATTTATGTGGAAGATTTTTAAATTTTAGGGCTCCGCTCATTGGCACGGGTATCGGGCACGGACCCGCGCCAATGGCCCTTTTTATACAAAGGGCCCGCGTCAACTGGCGCGACTGTTAAGGAAACAGCTGCGCCAATGGCGCAGCGTAGTTTTCCATTTTAAAATTCCAATTTGTGAGTGATTCATATGGATTTCCAAGCATAACAGAGATCTAATCAAGGGTTTTTGACCATGTTGATGTAGGCAACCGAGTACAATGGTGATCGAATGGAAAGAGAGGGAGCATGGGGAAGAGGACAAACTAGCCATGGAGAATGAAACTAGTATGAATGCTCTCAAGAACTATGGGCTTAAGAAGTTCTTCCTGACACCTTGCTTACGAGCTCAACCTGAGCTCCTACAATACCTGATCAGTATTTGGGATGAAAATGAACAAGTGTTCAAGCTGCGGGATCAAGTATTAGAACTGGAAGTTTCTGATGTATACTTCATAACCGGACTATCGCGCAGAGGTCCAATGCCCATATTGACAGGGAGCAGACCATCTGGTGAAAAGATGGAGCAGGTAATGGCGAGGGTGTGCCCAAGGGCACGAACCAGATCAAGAAGCGGAAAGGTAGACATTCACACTGTCGAGGATCTAGCACTCATAGTAGTGCTACACACCATCACACGAGCTACAGGATCGCAAGCTCCACATGAGGTGACCAAGGCCCAACTCATACTAGCCTCAGAGTGTATGAGTCCTACACTGTTTGATTGGGCCACAGCAGTGACAGTCAACATGAAGAGGCAGCTGACAAAATGCAAGCAAGCCAAACTGAAACAGTTTGGCTACGGTTCTATCCTAGTATCGTTCATTCTGGAATGATTACTAATCTTCCAAGGCCAAGGGGACATAGTAGCTGAGCTGGTACCACGAGATCCAAGAATGGCTCACTGGGCAGCACTGATGCCCAGAGCAGGAGGGGACCAACAGATGTCCTGGAGGCCGGAGTTTTTTGGGTGGCTACGGCGTCAGTTGATTGTAGTTGAAGACTGGCCATATGTAGGGACCGATTTCACTGGTGATCCAGATCTTCCACTCCCGGAGGGAGACGACTGGGACGAGGAGTTGGGTAAGATCATCTTTTTGATTTTTATATTTTATGATTTTTGTTAATACATGTCCATTCTGACAGCAGTTTTATGCATATGCAGATGTCGGCCTAGAGAGACCTGCCGATATGTCTCCTATTTCACGGAGAACTCATCCCGTAGCTGAACCTCGGGCGGAGGGTGCCGAGGGAGGAGAGTTGGTCCAGAACCTCAAGGGGATTGCGCGGGGGATTCCAGACTACGCTCGACTGGCAGAAGTCCCACTAGCATACCAGAGGCATACGGTGGGAGTGCCTAGTCGCCTCCATCGTCTTCTGAGATGCTTAGTGTGTGTTGTGGCTTGTTATCATGAGCACCATGCAGATTAGACACCTAGGGATTTTTTTCATGCATATTTTTTGAGAGACATGTCGTCTCCGGGTGTACTAAGACAAACATGTATATTTTGATTTTATGTGACACACGCTATGTAAAAATTTCGATATCTATATACATATCTATTTCTGGATGGATCTTTTTTTTTACATGTGATGTTGTTTTACAAATTGCGCAAATGTTTATCTAGAACCAAATTAGCTACTGCATCTATTAATGTATTCATATGTATGGGTATATGTTGATATGTAATATAGTCAAAATTTCTTTCCAGTAAACGAATACGCAGATACAGACGTAAAATGGATGGGTTTCTGACTAAATAATGACCGTTAAGCTGTGATACTACAAGTTGTGAGTCTAGATACACAAGTAATTCACGGATACCAAGGTTTACAGCCTCAGTTAATAATTATAATAAAACACTATATTCCGCGATGTTATTTGTAGCATGACCCAGACTCACACCTTGCAGGTTGACCAACTCACCAGCAGGATCGTAGATTGCCTAGGCTGCCGAAGACAGATCCCTGGTACTGCGGGAGGCACCATCCGCGAAACCAACAAACGGATTGATGGACATCTGCACAATCAGGAAGACCCGATCAGCAGAAAGATGTTTACAATGCACACCACACCACACATGCACACAAATGAAATAACATACCTATGTACACACACCACACCAAAAATCACTTCAAGCGAAGTATTTTTTCAGGTACAGCCCATTTCTGGGCTGCGCTAGCGGAACTCCTTCATAATCTATAAGCTCATAAGCCCCATTCTTCAATACTCGTTTAACTATATAGGGCCCATGCCACATAGGTTGGAACTTGCCGGCCCCAAGCTTATCGTTTGCTTGATCATACAGGAGGACGAGGTCCCCTTCGACAAAGGAACGTGGAGAAACAAATTGATCGAAGTGTGCTTTGACCTGCTTTTTCTGTGCTTCAATGACTAAAGCAGCTAAGCGGTGGGTTTCATCTAGCCGTTCTAGATACAAAAGACGCTCTTCCTCAGCAAAAGTGTCGGGTAGAAGTTCCACAGCTAATTTCAAAGAAGGAATCTCACATTCAACCGGAAGAGTTGCTTCCAAACCGTACACCAATTGAAATGGTGTGAATCCAGTTGCACTCTTTGCAGACGTCCGGTAGGCCCATAGAGATGAGAACAGTTGGAGGTGCCAATTGGATTTATGAATTCCAACTGTTCGCTGAAGCATAGTGACCAGAACCTTGTTCACAGCCTCAACCTGGCCATTTTCCTAAGGGTAATATGGCGTTGAGCTATTGTGGCATAAGCCCAATCTTGAAGTCAGCTCGGCCATCATATAATCTCAGAAATGAGTACCATGGTCGGTAACAATGGCCTGAGGGACCTCGAAACGTGCAATGATGTGGTTGAAGATGAATTGGGCAGCTGTCTTACCATTGGCAGCTAGTGTAGGCATCGCTTCGGCCCACTTCGTAAAGTAGTCTACGGCGATGATTATATATGCATGCCCCCCGGCTGAATGAGGGTTACACGTCATAAAATCTATGCCCCATTTCACAAAAGGGCCAATGGTAATAACAGGATGCAAAGGGAGAGGCGGCGCGTGCATCTTGCACTGAAAGACCTAGCACGCGTGACATTTACGGACTACGACGATACAGTCTTTGAATATTGACGGCCAGAAGTAACCTGCTCGCAGAATTTTCTGGGCAGTGGAATATCTGGACATATGACCGCCACAGGCGCCACTGTGGCAGTCATTTAGGACCCTTTCAGCCTCTTCCAAGGTTAGGCACCGACGGAGCACCAAATCTACTCCAACGCGGTATAAGGTATCTCCTACGATGCGGTAGGGTTGAGAGTGATGCCGAATCCGACGTCGGGCATCTTTAGTCAACTCAGACCGAAATGTGGAGGTCTGAAGATACACAATTATGTCGCCGTACCAAGGGTCGCGAGTACTGATAAGGAAAAGAGTTTCGTCCGGGATATGATCCTCGGAGTGTGAAGGAGTGGAGTTTGTTGGGAGTGAGCATATAAGATCCGAGAAAACCAGTGATTTGGTTGACTTAGCAGTAGTGAACTCTAATTCAAACTCCTGCAAGATAACGATCCTTTTGGAGTATTTTCCCCCCAGTAATTGTCGAGAGAGAATATATGTCATGGGGTTGTAATCTGAAACCACTGTTATTGTACGCAACAGGATGTAGTGGCGAAAACGCTGCACAGCGTGTACTGTGGCTAACGCTAGCTTCTCGATGTGAGCATAACGTGTTTCTGTGTCGAGAAGGTTCTGTGATAGATAATAAACAACATGTTCATTACCATCATCGTCATCTTGCACCAGAACCATAGAGATAGTGCTAAACGCGGCGGCTAGATACAAAGTGAAATCACGGTGGTAGTCTGGAGGATGAAGCAAAGGAGAATTAACAAGGAACGTCTTAAGCTTCTCAAAGGATTGTTGAGCGATTTCATCCCAATGAAAGGGAATGTTCTGATTTAATAGGCGCGTGAATCCTTTGGCCACCTCTGCGTAGTTCGGGATAAAGCGTCGAAGGAAGTTTTCTTTTCCCTACAGACTTTGCAACTGATATAACGAGGAGGGTGATGGGAGATTGATGATAGCCTCAAATTTTAAAGGGTCAAGGTGAATTCCGTCTTTGGAGACTATGAATCCCAAAAGACGGCCAGAATCCACGCAAAAGACGCATTTATGAGGATTAAGCCTAATATTGTAGCGCCTACAGCGAAGGAAAATCTGGCAGAGGTGTTCAGGGTGGTCCTTTCGCCTAGCTGAGTGAGCTGGCAAGTCGTCCAGATAAGGCTGAACGATATGGCGTATGTCGTGTAAAGCGTAATACATCACATGATGGAAAGTGGCTCCAGGATTATTCAAGCCGAACGGGAGCTTTTTATAAGCGAAAGTACCCCACAGACAGATGAATGCAGTCTTATGTTGATCCTCAGGTAAAATATTGATCTGATTATACCTGGAGAAGCCGTCCATCAAGGAATAAATCTCACTTCCAGCACATTCGTCGATGATTTGGTCTATGAACGAAGTGGGGTAGTTATCCTTCGGACAAGCGTGATTAATATCGCAGTAATCAACACAGACCCAAATAGTACCCTGCTTTTTATCGACAGGGATAATGTTGGAAACCCATTCTGTGAGGGGGATGGGATAAATAAAGCCCGCATTCAGAAATTTTTCAACTTCTGCCTTAATTGCAGCGGCTTTGCGAGGATGCACCGGGCGTAAGCATTGGCGCACGGGCTTCGCACCAGGGTAGGTTGGAATCTCATGCACTACGATACTGGGAACAATCCCAGGCATTTCCTCGTAGGACCAGGCGAACACATCTCTGAATTATTTAAAAAGATCAGTATAGACTTATATCTCATCAGGAGAACAAGTCACTCCCATGTGTATGTTCTCAACGATCCCCGGTTTAATGGAGATGTTGATCAAGATGGTTTGAGTGATATTACTCAGGTTTCCTTCCAAGAGAACCTCGTGCGTCAAAATGGGCGTTTGGAGAGGTGGGGTGGGACCTGAGATGCAAAATGCTCTAGACAATCTGACATTGCCCCCAGGCAGGTCATAAAGGAGGAACGATGATGTCCATCACTCCAAGGAAGCTCCTCAAGAGACATTGTTTCAACAATGGCTTCATCAGAAGGAAAAATCTCTTTGAGAGGATCAGGCGAGTCGGCCTCGCCAAGCTAGGGGGACTGAGAATAGATGTCTAAAGCCATGCTCGAAGGAGCATGCTGAGGTGGTGGAGGATCAGATGCGGCAACAATTTCACAGTAGCTAATCTCTACTAGATTTAAGGGCATCAATTCTCCAAACTCAATCACCTGCTCAGGCGTAGGGATGAGCCATGGGTCGTCAGACCTAGAGATCATATCCCCAGTGGAGTCGCCAATTTTTTGTGGAGGTAAATCCCGTCTGCAGACAGAGGCGATCCCTACTAGCCCAGACTGGGTCTAGCAACAATCGTTCACACTATAGTGCAGGTTCCTAATTGCGAATAAACCAACTAGCGATGAAGGCTTACCTGGAATCCAACGCTGTTGCTTGTAGAAGAGGTAGCGCTCCCGTTCCTTAGCCCTGGCAGGTCACGATCCCCACAATCTCCATGATGGACACCTACACATGTGAGAAACAAAACAAACGCAAGCATAAAATCCACTAGATGCAACTATATGTCAGTCAGAAAGGAAATAACCCATCATTATAAACCATAACAAGAGTGGAACCATAACCGATAGTCGTTTATTATTAATCAATCAAAGGAAAATTACAACCAAGTTCTGACGCTAAATTCTCCTTCAGAGGGTCGCCAGTAGAACATGTCTCAAAAATCCTGTCAAGGATGGGACAAACCTCTCTCTTCGGATCTTGACAATAGTCTCCTTGCTTGAATTTGGCCTTAAGGGAATAATCAAGGCTCTTGCAGCATAAGGCTCTTGGGAATTTTGGGAACTTGAAGACCAGCTTGCAATGGAGGTGTGCAAGCTTTTATAGATGGAGGAAGGGGAGTTGGGATCCCTATAACCATGGGATTGGCCCTATCATCAAGGAAGCTTCCATGAGAGGTGGAAAACCACTTCCTCTCTATGGAAATCCGTAGCCAAACCTCCAACTCAAGATAGATAGCAGTCCAGGAATTTGTTAGGACGAAACTTCCACCATTTATTTTTAAAAAACACTGCTTAAATTGGTTGGCGTGAGTGCGACTCTAGGATAGAGCGCCAATTGGCACGCCCTCTTTGAATTTTTTCCCCCATTTGCACGAGTACTGAACTGGCTGCCCGCGCCAATGAAAAAAGAGGTGTTTTTAGAGTTTTTTACAAAGAGATGTCTTCAGGGCAATAAAAGCTCATGTTTAGAGGGATGTCATGAAATTATTTTCAAGTCTTGTCTCTGCTCATAGGTCACCGAATGAGCCCTCCATTGTGCGAGACGGGGAATGGCAGGGATGGTGAAAAATTACTGTGTAACAGTCACGATACCACAAAACATTCATGCAATATTCCTCCAAATAATCTAGTTTTTTTGTTACCAAAAATGGTGTAGCATTAGTGAAATGGTCCAAATTTAGGGCTTGACACACTAGTATTAACCCAAAAAGGTATTGTAGTAAATAGAAATAGAAAAAAATACAAGATATAATCAAAATACATACTTAAATGTTCTACGCGGTTTACTTGCCATCATTATCATTCAAACCACATACAAAATTATTTTCTTAGCAACCTAATGAGATCTCACAAGGAATTTTAGCCTTATATAGATATAGGGTGTACTTCCTTCTATGGAGCAATCACCTTTGGTGCACTACTCTTGGCACAAAATCTATAATATCAAACCTCTTCTTTAACTTATACAATCTATAAACTTCATACAACAAAATTTTCTTCCTTCATACTCTACAACAACTAACACCAAATCTATAAATTTCCAATATTCTTAATACATACACGAATATGCCTTGTTCCTTCATCTTAATGGAAATTTTCCTTGTATTCTATTATGCCTTCTAGTTGATGTACAACCTGCTTTCAAATTTATCTTCTTGATGACCAATTATCTTTGTATTAATTCCATTCTAATTCCAATCAAATTCAAACATATGTATCATAGGATCAACCCAAATTCCTTCACAATATATCAACGCATCCATCTAATGTTAAAATATTGACCTTCAAATGACCTCAACCACTTAATTTCAATTGCTTACCTTCACGCATTCTTAGCTCAACTTCATTTGCATGTGTTCATCTCTTAAAATTATTATATTTAACCTTTCAGCTTGTTAAATATGCTCAACAATTTATCTTCCTTCACACCCATATCTTAGCCCAACCATTTACACATGTGCATTGACTTCAATTCTACACCTCTAAGGTTGAATCCCATTCCATAAATTCACTTTTATTTGCATTCTCTATGCAACCCCAAAAAAAATCTTCAAGGTGTTATTACATCATGTACTCATCAAGGCCTTCATACTCATCATATGGAAATTTGTAGGGATGATATACATTCAGGATAAAACCATATTTTATTATGTTCATTTAGGGGCCAAAAAAACTAATGGAAATCCAACAACATTTGTATGAGAGAAATTGTTAGCCCATAAAAAGTATTGAGTCTCCAGAAACTATGGAGAAAGGATGAATTCATTGGGCATATTTATTTTAAGAATTGTATTTTCAACCTTTCTTGCACTGCATGACCCTTAACTAGGTTTTTTACCAAGGGAAGTCATCCAAGTGGGCCCATAAGCACCATCATACACCTATATGCACATACACATAATGGTGCCAATATAGTATTCACACTTCCATATTATTGTTGGAATCCCTTAAGGAGTTATTTTCCACGCTTTCCTGTCTTGCATTATATCAATGTACTATAGAAGTGTACATTGAAATTATGAAACAATCATACATTCCTTTAATCCCCATAATGCCTAAACATATATAGGAAATTAATTTTCATAGTTCAAATCATTTTTTTTAGTCATTTATAGTGAAATAGGGAAACCAAGAGACAAACATTTCAAAGGATCATAAATTTATTTGATGACGTTAGTTACTTGAAAAAAAATATAAACTAAGTTTTGGCCCAATCAAAGGATTTTGTATCTTTGTAAATTCACCGCTATGTAAGTGAATACCTAAGAATCCATTGTTATTAGTACCCACCTTTAGGCTACAAACTATTAATAAATGGTTTGTCATTTTTTCAATACTTTGGCATGTATTTTCCATCTTTTATCCTAAGTTTTGGCACACATAGTCCATTTTTCCATAGTTTAACCTAAGTTTTACCAATATCATATATCATCCTCTTATTTGGTCTCATGTCAAAGCACCATAAATTTAATTTCATGTAGGTAGTGTTTTTTTTTTCGTGTTATTTTCACATTAATCAAAACTTCTAGCCAATAGAAATGGAGGAAAAAAAAATTGGGAGACTTATTTGTCCTCATATTGAGGCATGATTTTTTTATCGTTATGTTAAGACTATTATGACTTGGGATTTCTGAGTAATTGAAATAAAAAATTAAATGTTGGGAGCATTAATTCTATCTCTAAGGTAACATTACATAACTAGCCTTTTTTTGTTGAACCTTTTTCATACTATGAGATTATAAACTAAATTTGTCACACATTATTAGTTCCTAATTATTTCCATGATCACCATGAATTGCACCATGAATATGGAGTTGGTGTTGTCTATTCACCATAAATATATCACTACTTACAATGCTTTCATGTTCATAAGAGCCTACAAAGCATGACGCTACAAATTTAGGGGGGAATACTTGGACCCATCTGAAACAAAGGAATTTTTTTTCCTTTCTTATCCTCGTAAATATCACCCATCATTATTTTAAGCTATTGAACTTTGAACCTATTTTTACCTGCACAAGAGGAACCTAATAAACCTTTTTGTAAGAAAAACATTTTTTTGGCTTAAATTTGTTCTTCCTTGAGGTTGTTGGTCCTAATTTTACAATGTTTGACATATGTTTATTGAAAATTATATCTGGTTTTCATATGTATAGAAATTTGTTTTCTTACATTGTATTTCATTGAAATTGAATTGGCCTAGTATATATTGCACTAAAAGTTTCATTATCGGGGAAAGTGACATGTTGTAATGAATTTTAATTTTCCTGTGGCATATCACACTAAATGTTACTTTGTCTATGTGTTGGAACAGGGTCTCCTAACAAGCTACGAAACTGGTCCATTTTGGTTAATTTTGATTATATTTAGTATAGCGCAGGGGTTTTGGGGCGGGTCAAAGCCCCGAACGCATTGTAATGGGTCAAAGGGTAAACTAGGGGTTCGAAAACCATGGGTTGCGGACCATAGGAATGTTGAAGCTAGATTATTATAAATAGAGAGGCATTTTGGATTGTAAGAGATAGGATTAGATGAGCTATTGATGTGATCTGTTTGGGTTTTTGGGGGAATGGACTCCTACTGGCTGTGTGCGGAAAGATCCTAGTGCAGCTGTGTGCGGACCCTGCTGCTGTGTGCACAGGTTGGGAAGGGAATTGTAAGGAAAGGTTGATGAATGAATGAATACGAAGGATTATTGGATCTGAATCTGTGAGTACTGTTGAATGAATTGCTGGTAATTACTGTGTTATGTATTTTCTGTCCTCTCGCTGCGAAAGTCTGTGTATTGAATGATTGGATCTAGATTTGTTCCGCTCTGGTTATATAATGCTGTGTTGATATTATGGAAATCATATAATTGTAGATCTAGTGCACGTGGGTGCAAATAGATACATAGTTAACTCTGCTATAATGTTCCAAATTTTGCAATAAGGTAATTGGAATAGTAATTTTTCTTTTATTTTAATAAAAGTGAATAAATGGGTGAGGGAGCCCATGAAGCAACATAATAAACACTCCTAAGGTGCAAAAATCCACTTAAGTGGCTTAAGATATCAGCCCCAAGAGTGAAAAGGACCAAAAGAAAGTGAGCTGGACCATGGTTGACCCAAGTCAACAACGTACCCTAAGAGGGGAAGCTTGCACAAGAAGATTGCGTAGTTGGATGGAGGGAAATTTGAAATGAGAGAAACCCTAATGTGAGTGGGGTTCATGGCAAGGAAGCATGACTTGCATAAAAGATGAAGGAGAGCCATTGTGGGCATCATATTTGGAGAAGGAATTTCGAAGTTGAAGCTGCCTTCAACTGAGGGAGCTTGTGCTGCTTAGCACAAGAGGGATTCCTGTTTAGGAATGCCCTTCTCTTCCATGGGAGGCCATGGAGAGATTTTTCTTCATCTTCCTCACATATTGGCTTGAGGCCAAAGCATTCATTTGCAGCTACTACGTTATTCTGGCACCAAGAGAACGCTGGAGTTGTTGGTGTTGTAGTGAGGGATCTTCATCATCTCATTTCTGGAGCTTGTTTGGTAGAGGAGGAGCCATCTCTTTCTCTATGAGATCAGCAAAGGAAACCCCGAAGCTGATATTGCATATTTTGGAATTGGGCCACGTTTCTTCTCATTCCCAGCGCAGTCTTCTTCCCTTATAGCATTTTCTTCAGAGGTGGCATGCACAAAGGGTTTATTTTGTGCACTAGAGAGTGCAATCTTCAGTAAGGGGATCAGCCCCTTCACTTTGGAGATCATTGGAGGAGGTATCATTGTTTATTGCAGCATCTACTTCCTTCTCCTATGTTTTATTATATTTGAGTTGCAGCAGCTACACTGCAACTCTGAAATTTTCCTGTTTTATGTATTTTAGCCAATCCCTTGGAGGATTGTTGTAATAATGTTTTTTGGGGTTGAGATCTTACTCCCCCATATTTATTTGAGCTTGTAATATTATATCCTATCATATATATTAGTTTTCAGTCATTTTCCCTCATAGACTGTGCAATGACAGAGTTGTTGGGTTATGTAGCAGTGTATTCTCTTGTTTTCTATACATGTTCCCTTGAGGCTAATTTAAGCTCACCTTGAGAGGTATTTTCCTCAAGGAATTTGTATTCTATTTGTTGCTACAAATTATGTATCAGAGTTTCACTATTCTTACATTACATAAGGCATTATTTCACTGTTGTTACATATTGTAGTTTTAATACTGCTGAAGATTCTCTCATTAAGCATTATTTCGGTATACTTGTTGGTGGGAGATCTGAATAACCCCCTTAGGGTTATTTATTTGGGCTTATATTATGTAGGGAGTTTGTATAAGATATATTCTAAGGCATCCCAGTGATAGATGGCCTTATTTTTACATGGGCTTCCTTATACAACATCCTCGTAGACCCTATTGCAAAAATTCCTTGAAGGAAAATATTAGATTTTGACAAGTTCTATTGGCAGAGTCTGCTAGTGGGCCAAGTAGCCTCTGGATCTCATCCTTCCTTGTGAAGGTGATATGTCCAGTAAATTCCCCTACATTCAATCTCTGAAATAGTTCATTTTTTATTGTTAATACTCCTAGAGTTGGAAACTTGGAATATCTTAAGATATTCCCGATGAAGCAGAAAATTCCAGATTTGGAATATTACAGTGGTATCAGAGCTTCGAACTTGGCTCAGACTGTGAAGTTCAAATTTCAGAAAATAAGAGGCCATAATGATGTAGAGGATGAGATTAATCTCATCAATTTTTAGATCCAGCAGTAACCTCTCCAAGGAGGTTGAGGAGACAGAAAAAGGAGAAGAGGAAGGACCATGCACTTCCTATTCTCACAGAGAAGCAGAGAAGAAGCATGGAGAGCACTTGGAATTTGAAATTATAAGTGAGTATCTTGCTGAATATGGAGAAAAACCTAGAGTCTTCCAAGAGACTCTATATTTTTCACACTTTTTTAGCAGGAAGAGGAAAGAACTTGGTGGTTCAGCCATGGGAGGCATGCAAGGGTTTCTACTCTTGCTGATTTTTCTTAGATCTTGATCAGAATATTTGGCCAAAGGAGGGAGGAGCCCTCACCACCAGTTGAAGAGGCACATGCCAGTGCTATCACATTCATGGAGGAGCAACCTCCATCTTCAAAATTTGGGGTAGCCAACACATTTGGGGAAGAGACACTTGCAGCCACATTATACTCCCTAAAACTTCATAGAGTTATGCACAAGTTTACATTCTCTGATTTAGTACCTTCTATGAGGAATTGCATACCATTGCATGCTGACTGCCTTGAGCAGAATACTTTCACTGCGCTGTGCCATTTTGGGGAAAAAAACCCTCATCATCCTCATGTACTATTGATGAGCCCTGCATCACATGTGAGGGTGGGGTTTAGAAATTTTGTCATGAAGGAGATTGCATTTCAATGTCCCATGAAATGAAAAGGGAGAAATTTGTTTTGGGACAATGGTAGCTCTTGTGAAGAGGTACCAAGTGGCAGGATACTTACACCAAAGAGAAGAGCCTTATGGATGGAGTGTGCCTAGTGGAAATGTGGAGGATCCATAACCCACAGGTCCCAGGATCATTTCACAATTATTTCTCTTGATGAAAAAAGAGGATAGCATGGGTGCATCATGATGGGATGGATTTTCTCTTACCATTCATTATGTTCCCATTTCAGATTGGGTATGGTGGAAGTATGGAGGAGCAGCAAAAATTCTAGTTTCTTAGATTTTGTTTGGATGTTACGGGAGCAAGAGGAGGCACTAACATGGTGCAAGAGGATTGCTCTTTGATCTTGGACGCCCAAGCAACACCTTCTTCATGGGAGGGGCTCTAAATTTTCAGCAACATGATGGGAGGAGTCTTTGGCAAGATTCATGTCAAAGAGGAGAGCTTGAGATGACAATGGCCCTACTCTAAATGCCAACATTGCTGTCACTTGAAGGCTTGGATTACTTGTCGGAGTGTTCTCAAAGCCACTGCACAAGTGGTGTACTTTGGAGGCATGTAGATGTTGAGCATGAAGGAGTAATGTAGGATAGCGTTCCTTACTACATTTTGACTTCCTTGGCTTGGTTGCACAAGCACAAGAAGAAGGATCTACATGCAGTGTTTATGGGTTCTTCTTTCATGCATTTTCGTGCATATTATTCATTGATGGAGGAGTCCACTTGGGAGGGAATCTTAATGGTTTCATATCAGCATATGTAAAATTGCATAGCCCAAAAGATGATGAAATGGTTGCCACAACCACTCCCCTACTATGTTACAGTAAGGGGGACTTTTCACTTGAAGCCATTTCAGCTCAAAGGCCAAAGTACATGATGAGGGAGGTAACTATATGTGACATGATTTGCACTCTCTTATATTTATGAGTAGCATATCAGATCAAGAGGGATCCTTCCTTATTGCACATTGTATTTTTTTGTACTTATGGTTCATTGTAGCAAAATGCTGGCTATTTTAGCAGTGGATTGTGGGGGAAGCCACATGGGTTTTGGTGTGCACCTTTGGCACCAAAGTATGTTTTCATGATCACATCTTGTAAGATGAATGTGGAAGCAAACATGTGGCTGAAAAGGCACTTGTTACTTTCTATTTTTAGGCAGGCCAATGATTCCCTACGCTAGTTCCATGCATGGGACTATATTTTACCTCCTTGATCTCATAATTTTATGCTTCCATATGTTGTTAGTGGAACGTTGTTCAGAGGAAGCATTGTTTTGAAGGAGGAAAATGAATTGAAGATGCTCATTGGGAGTATGATTCTCCCTAATTTGCATGTTAAATTTTTTAGGGGAAACAATGGGCAGCCCATGATTGCCAAGCTTCACCTCTTTCCATCATGTGGGAGGAGCTATTTGGAGGAGTTTGAATTTTTGGAGGCGGCACTTCATGGTTTTTATGTTTGATGGGGTGGCTTGGGTCTCTTTTGAAGACCATTTCATTTCAGCCATATATCAGCAGCAGCCCCATATGTATCATGAGGAGGGAAAGACTCATTGGGTGGAAGTGCCCTTTGGGAGAGAAGACCTCCATTTCTTTTGCAGCACATGCTCCAAGAGGAGTATGAGAGATGATATGGTCACCATGTTCAGCCATGTGTTTTTTATTCCACGAGGTGAACTGTATGATTTTTGGATTCCATGAATTCGAACTCGTCACATATGAGGTGATTTCGGTCAGCTTGATTTGCAGCGTGGAGGAGAGATCCTTGAGGATCTAGACTTCATCTTGCCTCTTGAAGGCAACACCATTGCAGCCCAAGTCCAACTTTCACTCCAAATTCATCATAAGTGGAGAAGAGGATAGCGTGGGGTAGGCTATGAAGCTTACCAAGTTCAGAAATTCAGCCCACCTATTTCTCATGAGCACAAGGTGGAGAGTACTTTCAGGAGTTGCCTAGTTGGAGGGTGTCTCATTTTTCTTGGTTGATTGCTTGAGGGATAGAGGATTTACAAAAGGATATTTCAGATTCCATGCCTTGAGTGGAAGAATTTTTCAGTTCATCCTTGCTCTTGCTTGAGGACAAGCAAGTTTTGGGAGGGGAGGACTGTAATGTTCCAAATTTTGCAATAAGGTAATTCAAACATTAATTTTGATTTTATGTTAATAAAAGTGAATAAATGGGTGAGGGAGCCCATGAAGCAACATAATAAAAACTCCTAAGGTGCAAAAAGTCACTTAAGTGGCTTAAGCTAGCAGCCCCAAGTGTGAAAAGGGCCAAAATCAAGTGAGCTAGACCATGGTTGACCCAGGTCAACAACATACCCTAAGAGGGGAAGCTTGCACAATAAGATTGCATAGTTGGATGGAGGGAAATTTGAAATGAGAGAAACCCTAATGTGAGTGGGGTCCATGGAAAGGAAGCATGCCTTGCATAAAATATGGAGAGATATTGTGGGCATCATATTTGGAGAAAGAATTTCGAAGTTGAAGCTGCCTTCAACTGAGGGAGCTTTTGCTGCTTAGCACAAGAGGGATTCCTGTTTAGGAATGCCCTTCTCTTCCATGGGAGGCCATGGAGAGATTGTTCTTCATCTTCCTCACATCTTGGCTTGAGTCCAAAGCATTCATTTGTAGCTACTGTGTTATTCTTGCAACAAGAGAATGCTGGAGTTGCTGGTGTTGCAGTGAGGAATCTTCATCATCTCATTTCTGGAGCTTGTTTGGTAGAGGAGGAGCCATCTCTTTCTCTATGAGATCAACAAAGGAAACCCTGGAGCTGATATTTCATATTTTTGCATTGGGCCATATGTTTCTTCTCATGCCCAGTGCAGTATCCTTCCCTTACAACGTTATCTTCAGAGGTGGCATGCACAAGGGTTCATTTTGTGCACTAGAGAGTGCAATCTTCAGTAAGGGGATCAACCCCTTCACTTTGGAGATCATTGGCGGAGGTATCATTTTTTATTGTAGCATATACTTCCTTATCCTATGTTTTATTATATTTGAGTTGCAACAGCTACACTACAACTCCGTCATTTTCCTATTTTATGTATTTTAGCCAATCCCTTGGAGGATTGTTGTAATAATGTTTTCTGGGGTTGAGATATTGCTCCCCCATATTTATTTGAGCTTGTATTGTTATTCCTCTCATATATATCAGTTTTCAGTCATTTTCCCTCATATAATACCCAGTGAGAGAGTTGCTGGGTTATGTAGCAGTGTATTCTCTTGTTTTCTATACATGTTCCCTTGAGGCTGATTTAAGCTCACCTTGAGACGTATTTTCCTCAATGATTTTGTATTCTATTTGCTGCTACAGCTTATGTACCATATTTTCACTCTTCTTACATTACATAAGGCATTATTTCACTGCTGTTACATATTGAAGTTTTAATACTGCTGAAGATTCTCTCATTAAGAATTATTTCGGTATACTTGTTGGTGGGAGATTTGAATAACCCCCTTAGGGTTATTTATTTGGGCTTATATTCTATAGGGAGTTTTTATCAGATATATTCTAAGGAATCCCAGCACTGGATGGTCTTATTTTTACATGGGCTTCCTTATACAGCGTCCTCATGGACCCTGTTGCAGAAATTCCTTGAAGGGAAATATTAGCTTTTGACTAGTTCTATTGGCAGAGTTTGCTAGTGGGCTAGGTAGCTTTTGGATCTCATCCTTCCTTGTGAAGGTGATATGTCCAGTAAATTCCCCTACAGTAAATCTCTGAAATAGTTCAGTGTTAATTTTTAATACTCCTGGAGTTGGAACCTTGGAATATCTTAAGATATTCCTGATGGAGCAGAAAATTCTAGATTTGGAATATTACATCTGCGAAGAAGCAAGGGAATCCGAACAGAACACGGACCTGCTTGCCTTACCCTTCCTTTCTTAGGGTGTGGAAACCTAGTTCCAGCACCCACCCATATTACTTCAGGTGAGACTATGACCTGCGAAAGCAGGTTACTGCCAAAAGGGCCAGTAGTATAGGGGTTTGTTGGCAAACCTTGCACACCAAACCTGGGTCAGGACCTCTCAAGCTAAAAAATGGTTCCGTTGCTGGGACCGAAAGAGGTCTGAGAGAGGAATTGGGTAATGACAAGAGAATACTGGAAGCCTAAATGAAAAGAGATCGAGGACTAGTTCGAGAGACAGATCCAAGAGTTTGCAGTGAAAGAAAATCGCAGTGAGAAGTTAACGATGAAAAGATGGAAAAATAGGTACGTCCTTACTGAAAGCTACAAAATATTCTTTGTGACTTTTGAAATTGAACTCCAAGAGTGGCGGGCCAGACTGGTGGAATTCCTGAAGTGCTGGAAGGACGAGTGGGTCACTTTGTGGACCCTAGAGTTGCTCGAACAACTTGAAAAAAATAATAATACTATCATACGCACAGTGGATCACTGGGTGGATAGCGTGCTGGGAGGATTTGTAATGGAATTTTCCATTGATAAGTTTGTATCATACTCTGAAGCTGAACGACGATTTCTCAAAGGATTCTGAGGCAAGTTCCTGAGGACATTACCAGTGCTGATCAAGAAATTACTGTGTGAAAAGAGCATTCTGTGTAGTCATATGGACTGAATGACCTCGGATCTAGACGGGAGCGCAACCTGTAGTTTTATATACTATCGAACCAAACTTGACGGAGGGAGATCTGTGTACAATCCATTTTAGGAACCCGCTACGAACGACCCCATGGCTGTATCGCCACCTCGGACGCGTAAAGGTAAGAATTCCTCTAAACCACCACCCCTCCTCGACAGTGATATGGCTGCGCATTTGAAACTACCTACCTTCAAGGGGGTGGGATAAGAGGATGTGGATTGATTTTGGTTTGTGGCAGACTCTGTCTGGACTACGAAGAACGTAGAAAGTGACACAATCAAGAGGGCGCAACTATCTTTAGCATTCGAAGACAAAGCTATGGGTTGGTATATGTGATACATTGCCTAGAATGGGATCGCTTCCATTCAAGATATCAAAGATGCTCTAAAGCAACAATTCCGGAAGCCGAAATCTTATTCCTAGCTGGTAGCGGAGGTAAAGGACTTTAAACAAGGTGCGTCTGAGTCAGTATGGGAGGCTGATTAGTGACTGAAGAAAGAAATTAGGGACGGAGGGTTTGAGTATGATGATAGACAACATACAGAGTGGTTCATCGCCATGTTTTTACCTCACCTGCGTACACCGATGGGACAACATACCTTTGAATCACAAGAGAAAGCTGTGGAAGTCGCTATGAAATTAGAGGCTGCACCCCAAGAGGATACATCCGCAGGGGTACAAAAAATCCAGGAACAACTTGGGGCTATGCATATGGAGATAGAGAACCTGCAAAAAGAGCGAGGAAAGGACATCTGCGCAGATCTTTGGTGCACACATTACCGGGCATCTGGCCATCTGAAGGATCAATGCCCTCTACTGGCCGACTATATGCAAGCAGAAGGGCCTAGTCCGATATGACTCGGAGTAAGTAGGGAACTTGTCCTATTGCGACTGGGATTAAGCGGATCTACACTATGGTGTGATGATTGTCGGGTAGCAGGCCTACATTATACGAACCATTGCCCTTGGCTAGGTGCATACATCCTAGAACTCAAACAACAATGGTGTCGCTTCTGCCGATCAGTGGGATATGATGAGCAGAACCGTCAAACGTATGACTTAATGATGGATCGTGGGAACTTATATTGAATGTAATCGGACCCTGCATCACCAAGCCTGGCTACGCACTTTTGAGGATCACCGACTCGAGGCAGAGGAGGTCGGGGAGGAAGCACAAGTCAAGGACGAGGTCATCTAATCTGTTATAATTGTGGGGAAATAGGACACTTTTCCAGAGAATGCTCTAATCCCACCAGGCCGTCGTGTAAATATTGCAGACAACTGGATCATGAGGTAGAAGACTGCCCAATTTTAATAGCCAAAATACAGGAAAAGAAGCCTACCCCTACGCAGAACGTACAGAGAGTTAAAACTGAGATGCGAGAGGCGGATCTAAGTATAAAGGTCATGACACGTAGTGGGTTGGATAACCAGGGAAACAAAGAAGGGCTTGACTCTCGAAAAGAAGTATCTTGCAACGAACATGCACCATCAACAACCCTGCATAACCTCTGGTTGAAGAAGGAATTGAGACCTTTTTAAAGGCATGTCTAAAGTTTCTAAGGAATCCACAGGCAGTAGGGAATCTCCTAGCGTTACTGAATACCTGTGCAACTCATCTCACCTTGATCCCCGAGACCAAGCACGTACACAAATTGGATAGGAAACGCAGCAGGAGAGAGATGCGATTAACCGCACAGATCAGAGACTATGAAATGGATCAGGTTATCTTAGATCTAGGATCAGATGCCAACGTCTTACCAAAAAAAACATGGAAACGAATGGGAGAACCTAAGTTGGAACAGTCTACTATCCAGATACGAATGGCAAATCAGTAAAAGATCATCCCTTTGGGTAGGTTATGAAAATTCATGGTGGACATCGTAGGAGTAAATGCCCTAGATGATTTTGATGTAATAGAAATAGTTGAAGATGTGGACCCCTACCCTGCGCTCCTTGGACTAGATTGGGCAATAGACATGGGGGGCATCATCAATCTCAAGAAACAAAGCACGGTGTTAAAAAACGAAGGTACGCGTGTCATAGTACCCCTGGATCCCACAGAAGGTGCGTGGTATACCGAGCCAGCCTATGCAAAGGAAGAATTGGATCACATCTACAAGATAACTGTGCAGGATGAAGATCAGGTTAACCCCACGGATGAAGGAATGATCTGTTGGGAAAAGGACACTGATGCTTTTCTAACTCTGATGAGGAGCTATAGAATTGGCAAAGCCGGTTGCATGAGGTTTCGGCGCTTCACAGCCTTCAAACCATCAGGATTTTCTGCCGTATTTCTACCACAGAAAGAACCTTGCCTTTCCAAGAGAACGCAGGTAATAATAAACATCCTGCGAAGCCTAAGACTCCCCCATAATGCAAGAAAGAAGCACTACCACTAACCCGATATGAAGCACCTATGAAGGGACTGGTATTCTTGATTCAGAGGAAGTATTGGAGTAGGGTGATGATGTGGATAGACATCCCAGTGGCTGGGTGGGCCCTAAGGTTATTTAACCTACGTGGATGCCTGCTGATACAGGGTTGCGATCAGCCATTGTCCCAATAGAATTACCAGGGTACCACTGACCTCAGCATGCCCTTCTCACACAAGGACGTTCTGCCCACGAACAACATAAAGACCTCGAAAAGACTCTTGAACCCCTTGCAGGATCTCCTCGTGTCAACCCCTCTTCAAGATACAAAAATGAACCCTAAACGTCATCTATGCGCTGACATTTCAGGACCATGACCTTGGGCACAAAGGAGGATCGTTAGCACATCCTGAGTTAATGAGAAAAGACACTTACAAACACGAAAAATGAGCAGTTGATCATCAATATCACCATTTATGATAAGCACAGTCTGATATATCGAGGGTACGCACCACACGCGAACTACCTCGCCATTAAGAAGCTTCATTGGGGGCACAGATGGCTGGGAGACGTTGGGTCGGGTTATTTATGCACCCTTCAAGAAGCATTGGCTATCCGTATTCTGGTTTTTTATACTCATTCATACTTTATGTAACGCTCATCTCTCTATTATGGACCCCAACTCGGCAAAGGAACTATTAAGAGGACCTGAGGACGCTGAGTGCAGTAATAGGAGTGCACGCGGGCTTCCGCCCAAAAGGATTATCTGCGAACCAAGCTCAGCAGGAACGCTGTGGTACCGGGACCTGCTGCGACGTCTCCGCCATTTCCAGACCCCGCCCGCTAGAAGCAACGTATGTTTAATCCCTCGCATTGCCATAGTTCACACTTCTGAACCAATTACTAGGGACATTCAAGTAGACTTAGCGCAGCTATCTACTATAGAGTTATGAATACTGTCTTGCAGATTGATGCAAGAAGTTCACCGTTGTGACCGAGAAAGGTGACAGTAGTATGTCATGCCCTCGGAAGAACGAGCCCAGCGAATTGCTGTGGTCACTAATGCAACAAGCATCATTCAGGAATAGCTGGTGTAGGGAGCCCAATTTCTTGAAACGGCTACGTAGATATGGATGAAAGTACAGCACCACCCCATGCTTTAGCATGCCCAATGGAAATTGCAGCAGGCAGACAATGTTTTAGATCAAGTCCAGGCCTCCACACCTCCCACCGTCCCCGTGCAGCGCCTGGCCACCATATACAAGATTGAGGACCTTCATCACTCCAAGAAGGTTGTATGCAAAAATTTTAAGCCATGGTATGATGCTGCACTCTAGCTTGCACATGATGCTCAGTTCACCATCGCACGTCTCCATAGGCTGTTAGAACGGATCACTATGAATACAGATGGGTCTGCCTCCCTTGCGTTCATCAACATTGTGCAGAAATTTGCGGTCCAAAGTCTGGATGTAATCCCTCTGCTTGTCCGTGCTCTGGGTACCTTGCATATGCAGATCGACGATGCACCGGTGCAGTGACTCGGGACGAGTCACAAGATTGTGTTGGGGGACTGTTGGAACGGGGTCTCCTAACAAGCTACGAAACCGGTCCATTTTGGTTAATTTTGATTATATTTAGTATAACGCAGGGGTTTTGGGGTGGGTCAAAGCCTCGAATGCATTGTAATGGGTCAAAGGGTAAAATAGGGGTCTGAAAGCCATGGGTTGCGGACCATAGGAATGTCGAAGCTAGATTATTATAAATATAGAGGCATTTAGGATTGTAAGAGAGAGGATTTGATGAGCTATTGATGTGATATATTGTGTAAGATATCTATTTGGATTTTTGGGGGAACATACTCCTACTGGCTGTGTGCACGGAGATCCTAGTCCAGCTGTGTGCGGACCCTGTTGCTGTGTGCGCAGGTTGGGAAGGGAATTGTAAGGAAAGGTTGATGAATGAATGAATATGAAGGATTATTGGATCTGAATCTGTGAGTATCATTGAATGAATTGCTGGTAATTACTGTGTTATGTATTTTCTGTCCTCTCGCTGCGAAAGTCTGTGTATTGAATGATTGGATCTAGATTTGTTCTGCTCTGGTTATATAATGTTGTGTTGATATTATGAAAAGCATATAATTGTAGATCTAGTGCACGTGGATGCAAATAGATACATAGTTAACTCTGCGAAGAAGCAAGGGAATCTGAACAGAACGCAGCCCTGCTTGCCTTACCCTTCCTTTCTCAGGGTGCGGAAACCTAGTTCCAACACCCACCCATACTACTTCGGGTGAGACTGTGACCTGCGAAAGCAAGCTACTGCTGAAAGGACCAGTAGTATAGGGGTTTGTTGGAAAACCTTGCACACCGAACCTGGGTCAGGACCACTCAAGCCAACACTACGGCATATCCCACTTAAAATTACTTTGTACATTACATATCACACTAAAAGTTAATTTTTCCTCACCATGTCACACTAAAACTTACTTTGTCTAGGACATATGACACTCAAAATTACTTTATATATGACATATTGCACTGAAGGTTAATTTTTTTGTGAAAATTTCATTGTGGTAAACTTTAATTCATGCAATACATCGAGCCTCAATAATTTTTTTTTCAATACCATATATTGCACCCTTCGAAAGTTCTCTTCATCATGAGAAAGGGAAATTTCTAAGTGAAATATTTCACATATTACTTGAAAGACACTCATAATGTTTTCTTAGCATTCCCAACTTTCAAACTTACTTTTTAAATATTTTCACTTGTCTTGTTGGGATTCTAATGTTGAAATTAAAATTTCTTCTCAATCTCATTTCATGCTTGGATCTAATACAAAAGTTAGCACCTAAAATTATTGTTTCCATCAAAAGTCTTGCATCCATAAATAGTATGGATGGGTATATAGAGAAACAAACTCTTATAGTTATTTATTTTATATTTTTCAATAAACATAATCAAACAAATTAAATCAAGCATCGTATGAATGACAAGTTTAAGGTTGACCACCTAGCAGATGCAAACTAATAATGTCATGTTTGGGCTTAAGGAAATTTAGAGTACCAAATACTAACATAAAATCAATGGTTTTTTCCACAGCCACAATGGAAAAAATCTCTCTCATGCTAATATTTCTATAAAATAATCTACACACAATTTAACATATAGTTTTGCTACTAAAATTATTACAAATGTAAAAATAAAACTAATAGTCTAATATTGGGATATTTTATGGCTTACATTTGAATTATCAAATATTCTACACATAATATAGAAATAAATTCATTGCAATTTTACTAGTGAAACCATTAAAATTTTGAACTTAGAACTAATACCCTAATATTGAGATACTTTTTGGCTTCTCACTAGGCTCATTAAGGGCTTGCTTTGATCTTTACTCAGCCTCTGAGCAAGATTTTTCCCCTAAAATTTTCAAAACACTTGTACAAAAAATTGTTTTCACATCTAACCAAACATTTTTCATTTTCATTTTATCACATTAAAATTTATTTTGATCAGAACACAACACTATCACATCAAAAATGACTTTACTCTTGACACAACAAGTATTGCCCCAAAAAAATATTTTACATGCGACAAAACAAATATCACACAAAAACCACTTTTAATTGTCACATATCTCATTGTGTCAAAGTTTAATTTCATGCAATACATTACACTTCCTCAAAATTTTGTTTATCATGACATATCTCATCAATCCAATGTTTATTTCAATGTGACACATTGCACTTCCCAAATTTCTCCCTCTCCTGTCATATCACATTGAAAAATCCATGCATGCGACATATTATATGGACCAAAAGATTAAAGGGGTGGAGCTTGTCACATCATTAAAAAAAAATTCTTTATTGTCATACACTAGCATACCACAAAAAAAATTTCACACGTGTGACATATTGCATGGACCAATAGCTTAATGAAGTGCAATGTGTCACAAACAAAAATATTATTTAGGTAAAATTTTCCAAAGACATATTGCATCAAAGATTGTTTGAAGTTTGATACACAATGTTTCAAAGAGATGTGGTGCCCATAATTGTTTTAAGTGAAATACACAATGTTTAGTTAAAAAAAAAAATGCATCACATTATAAATAAATTTTGTTACAAGACACATGAAGGGTGCATAAGGACATGTATCATAATATAGTCACACCCAAAACATCATTTCACTTGATACGCTTCAAAAGCATATGAGTTTCCTTAAGAAAATTATGAATATTATGAAATTATCTTCCTTGCCACTAGAGAATTATGGAGAGAAATTTGTCTTAGATTTTATACCATACCAAAAATGACTTTAATCATGATACAATATGTCACACTAAAAATAACTTCACTTATAATATAACATGTATTGCAGAAAAACCACTTTAGTCACACAATATATCACACCTTAGAAAATCTAAATTTCATGTGAACATCGCACTTATATAACCTTCCTTTCTTCCAAACATAATGTTAGGATCCTATATTTCATAGTATCTCAAGGTGACTGAGTTTATTCTATCTGTCATATTTATTTTGTAAAATTGTTTCCAATCTGCAAATAATTTTCAAAAAAAAAATAACAACATAAAAAATCAAAAGAGAACTTGAGTTTCTGGAGGAGGCACTAGAGAATTATGGAGAGAAATTTGTCTTAGATTTTATACCATACCAAAAATGACTTTAATCATGATACAATATGTCACACTAAAAAAAACTTCACTTATAATATAACATGTATTAACATGTATTGCAGAAAAATCACTTTAGTCACACAATATATCACACCTTAGAAAAGTTAAATTTCATGTGAACATTGCACTTATATAACCTTCCTTTCTTCAAAACATATTGTTAGGGTCCTATATTTCATAGTATCTCAAAGTGACTGATTTTATTCTATCTGTCATATTAATTTTTTAAAAATATTTCCAATCTGCAAATAATTAAAAAAAAAAAAAACATAAAAAATCAAAAGAGAACTTGAGTTTCTGGAGAAGGCACTTCATGGCTGATTTATTTGGTGGGGTAGCTTGGGCCATTCTTGGAGGCCATGACACTTCAGCCCAAGATCAGAAGAAACCCCATACATACCATAAATGGAGAGAGAAACAACTTGGGTGGAAGAATTTAATCTCTCCATGCATCCCTAATACATTGCATGAACCGGGGGTTGAGGATCCTTTTGATGAGCTACCTAGAATGGCTCATTTCATTTGGATCATAGCATTGGTATGGGAGTCTCTCATTAGGAATGAGGTACCCCATGTTTTTCATCACTCCTACCTTGAGGATTCCATTAAACAACAAGAAGGTTTCCACTTACACCTTCCACCTTTTCATGATGAGAACCATTGGGTTTTGCATACTTGGGAGGAAACATTGGAGAATAGATTTATTGTAGATTATTTTGAGCAGTGGTGGGGACTATTGATGAGGAGGCCACAAGAGGAGGAGGGGAGGAATTTTTCTCTCCCTATATAGTTGCTTTAGGAAAAGCAACATTTTGGAGGGGAGGACTATAATATTCGCAAAATTTAGCCTTCAGCTAAATGGAATATTATAGTTTGTTTTATCATTAGGTAGGTGAATAAATGGGTAGGAAGGCCCATAAGTCTCCTAAGCATAAATAAAAACACTTCGAGTGTGAAAGGATACCCTTTTAGTAGCTAAATAGAGCACCTCCAAGTGTGAAAAGGGGTTGGATCATGTTGATTCAGTCAACTTTGACCAAGTCAACAGTGTTGTTATGGAGGAATGAAGATTAAATGAAGAATAACGCAGTTTTGGAGGGAGATGGATCTCATGAAGGAAATGACCTAATTGAGTGGATCCAAGGGCAAGTAAGCTCATATTCTATTTAAGGAAGAGGATGGAAGCCATATGAGCTCATGTTTTGGATTATTATTTTGTGTATGGTCTATTTAGACTTTGCATTCCTTTGCTATTTAGCAAGGTTGTTGTGTTGTTTAGAACTGGGTGTTCCCGAGTGGGAATCCCACCTCTTTCCTTGAGAGGCCCCTATGGAATAATATTGTATTAATTTCCACATTTTGGTTTGTGGGCCAAGCTACAAATTTTTTCATCAACACAGTTTCTGTAGGTTATTGTGTTGTGTTGCAGGGTGTTGCAGTGGAGGGGTTAGAAACCCAATTTCTGAGTTATTTTCTCATCAGAGGAATGTTTCCTTCTCTTCGGAGATTATTTTGGAGAGATCTTGGGCATATTTCAGATATTTGGCATCAAGCCAACTATTTCCCATCATTTCCAGCATTTTTCGAGCTAGAGATTGCGTTATTTTGAGGGCAGTTTTTAGAGAGGGATCTTGTGGCTCCTTTGGAGTGTTTTCTTGTGATTGGAGGGTTTAGCCTTTTGGGAGACCTTTGAGGGGATCTACATCAGATCTGATATATTTCAGCCTTCTACACTCATGTTCTTCAGTTTGCAGTGAATCTTCAGCCATTGGTATTTAGATCCCATCTTGTATAGAATGTATTTATGAAAACCCTTTTCGGGTTCTTTGTAGGAGTTTGTATTAAGCCTACATCTGTATTCGACATATCTTTTGAGGCATATAACAACCATACATATTTGTACATTCTTTTGCTATAGCAGTGTATTTATAACTGTGATGTAGCAGTATTCTGGCATTTTGTATTGTAGCAGCAGTTCAGATTTAGGTTTGATTTCTTATGGGAGGCTTGTTCCCTCATTGTATATGATTCATGGCTCACTATTATGTATTGATTTTATGATATAATACATGATGATATGTCTCCATATTGGTCTCCAATGTTAATGAGTTGATTTACACTGCTATTTCCAGTTTTGTGTTCATGCATTGCTGCACTCCCCATTTTGGATATTACAAATAACGAAATGCGTTAATTTGTAAGGTTAAGGGAAGGGCACCGGGTGTAATGGGAGGTGGGGGCCGCTTTTAATATTTTAAAGGTTTTAAGGGCCCGTTATAAGGTTATGGGGGGTTTATGAAAATAGATATGGCAGAGGTTTATTTTTATTTGGAAGGGGCTCGGGATAGTAGAGGTCATGGTAATAAGAACGTAAAGGGCCTGGGGTTTTAGGAAAAAGGGGCTTGAGGCCTATATTTTATATAAGGGCAAGCTTTTAAACATAAAAAAGAGTTTTATGTAAATTTTGAAAGGCCCGATAGGCTAAAACTTGGGTTTTAAACAATGTAAAAGTTGGACTTTTACATTTTTTAATGTATGTAAAGGGAAATGATGAATGGGGGGTTTTTCATGAGGGTTTTTAGGAAAGGGAAAAATGGGATTTTTAGAGGGAAGAAGGGTGGGAATGAGAGTGGGGGTAAGGTAGTGAAAATGAGGTCAATAGGCCCAAAAAATGAAGTCTTTTTGGAGCAGTGAGGTGAAACTTAAAGGGCAGAGGGGGAGAATTTTAGTGAAATAGTTTGAATTAAGGTGATGAAGGTAGTGAGATTTCTAAAACCCACAATATTTCACAAATTTTGTTTTTTAGAAATCTAGGACCATTATTTAGTCATATTTTGATATCAAAAAAAATTATTGATGACTAACAGTGGCTCCACTTGGGGAGGGTAGCTCCTTTTTGGAGGTGTCCAGAACTTTCATTTTATCAAATCTCCGAGTTTTTTTTTTTTAAGACCAGTGCTTTATCCATTGGGCAGATTTTCCCCTTCTTTTCACTTGCTGATATTTCTTTTGAAGTGATGATCTTAATAACCTGCAACATAGGATTCTTTCAACAACATTTCTACCTACCCAACCTACTTGTCCTAACATTTTTTCTTCTTTGAGTGCATTTGAACTGGAAAAATCTTGACATTTTTATTTTCAAAACAGAAATAAACTATCTACTTCTATCCTTATTGCTTCCAAGAGTTCATATTAAGCCGGTGAACTCTGCTATTCTCTACCTAGACTATTTGACTGCCAAGATTAAGCTATTTGGCAATCTTGATTCTCTAAAATATTGACATGAAGTTGAAAGCATGGTTCAAATCAGGATTAGGAAGTCTGACTTACCATGGTTTGTGGCATTGGAACAAGTTGCACACAAACATTATTTTGCATAAAAAGTAACTAGAAAGGTAAGGGCTCTGATCTATCATTTGTTATGCATTCTCATATTTCTCTTTGGTTCTGTTTTGAGCATGTGGAACCAGTATCTTTTATTCCCTAATATATCCTTTCTGATAAGCCAAGCTCGAATAATTTTGATAATTATTTTTTTCACTAACTTATCAACATAAATTTAAAGATGTTCAGCCATGATTAGGCTAGATGACTGGGCAAGATCTTCATTTTGAACTAGTAGTGGCACTTAGGCTTGCACAATTTCAACAGTACTGATTTTTGGGTATGGGGTTGTACCTCTTTTCAAATATGCCCTCTTTTCATTTTCCTGTTTTCTGAATTTTTTGTTTTTTATGATCTCTTATCATGAAATGTTATATATAATGAATGAGAACTTTGAGGCTAGGATTCTTAAAAATAATAGTGTTTGAGCATCCTGCCATTGACAGGACCTCCAAATAACTCTTCTCCATTTAGCTCTTGTAAGAATAAAGAGTTATGACCCCTAATTGAATGAGTGATATAAGGTCCTTTCCACAAATTCCCAAATTTACCATGTTTACCTTGGTCTTCCCTTCTTGAATCCCATTTTAAAATTGTGTCTCCAACTTGAAAATTATTGGTTTTAGTCCTTCTGTCAAAGATATTTTTGATGCTTTCCTGTACTTCTTGTGTTCTTTTGTAAAGCTCATCTCTTGACTACAATAAATGAATGGTCTGGTTCAGCCTTCTCTGCATATCATTTTCTTCTGATTGAACTTCTTGGAGGAGTTTCAGGACTGGAACTCCCAAGGATGTTGGGAAAACTTCATCCATGCCATATACCAACTGATAGGGAGACATATTGATTGATTTTTTGGTGGTGAGTCTATCAGCCAATAATGCATGAAATAACTTACTATGCCATGATTTTTTATTTTGTTCCAACAGTCTTTTGATAATATTGTTCAAAATGTTATTGGAGGATTCAGCTAGCCCATTACGCTGTGGGCAGTAAGCTATAGAATGCCCCAATGTGATATGATATTTATTACAGAAATCAACCATTCTTTTGGATTTAAAGGAAACAACATTGTTTGTGATGATCTTTCTAGGAAAACCAAATCGGGATAATATGTTGGTCTCAAGCAACTTGATAATGACCGAGTCAATGGCATTCCTAGAAGGGATAGCCTCTATCCACTTGGTGAAATAATCAGTGGCAGTAAGGATCCACTTATGTTGGGCAGATGAGGTGGGGTGAATTTCTCCAATAAATTCTAAACCCCATTGTTGAAATGGAGCCTCAACACTGATGGGATGCAAAGGTAAAGGTAGGAGTTTTCTCTTGCCATAAAAAATCTGACACTTATGGCAAGTCATGACTAGTCTTTGGGTATCAGGGAAAAGGGTGGGCCAATAATATCCAGCTCTAAGAATCTTGTTTGCTGTGGTTTTCCAGTAAAGTTCTCCTCCACATTATCCATTATGCAGAAAGCAATGATATGAAAGTGTAAAATGTAGACTTGAAAATCCTTCAATGCTTTTATCAAGGCTAAGGCTTGTTTCTCCATGATGTTATATTTGAGTGGAGCATCTCTTAATGCTTCACTGAAAAAGGATATTGGTTGTTCTTGCACTATATTATTCTTTTGCAACAATACTGCAACAATGGTGTGCTCAGATACAAATGAAAAAATGTAGAAATCCTAGGTGAAATTAGGATTGATAAGAACTGGTGTTTGAGTGAGGGCTTGTTTCACTAGTTCAAATTACTGTTTGGCTTTTAAGGTCCATTTAAATCCTGTCTCCTTTTTTATCATGTTTGTGATATTCCTTAAAAGTTCAGCAAGGTTGGGTATGAACCTTCTCAAAAATTTGATCTTCCCAATGAAATATTGCAACTCCTTGAGATTCCTAGGATGACTGATTTTCAATATGCCTTCAATCCTTTTGGGATCTACTTTGGTTCCTTCTTTAGAGATTATGTGGCCTAGGATTTTTCCTTCCTGGAGACCAAAGAGTGTTTTTCTGAGATTCAAAGACAAGCCATATTTCCTACATTTTTCAAAAACTTTTCTCAAATGGACTAAGTGCTCTTTATCAGTTTTGTAGTAAACAGTGATGTCATTGTTGCACTGAAAATTGTCATCTTGAAATTATTATATCTGTATGAACTCATTATCACTAATACTTTCCTCCTTTTCAAGTCTAAAACATCAGTTCCCCATTTCAAGCCTTGAAAATAAGAGAAAAACTCTCAAAAGTCTCTAAAACTCTGGTATCGCACTTTCTCTTTGTCTTATTTGCGGTCCCGTACCTAATGCTCATGACTCCTGCGTACTTGAAATCAATTTCTCCGTGTTAAGGGTGCAGACCCCTGTAAAAGATTAAAAAGGCACAAAGTAAACTCAAAAGCTCACTTTCAGTCATTTCTAGAAGTTTTTGGAAGAAATCTTGCGATGGCAAGTTATCTCTTTTTACATTCATGTATCCCATGCCTTAAGGAGCTAACCCCTTGATGTGAGGAGCTTATCCCTTTGAAGGAGGATTCTATTCCTTCATAGTTGGAACTGAAACCTTGTCCTTTGTACTATAAAAAGAGGCCTTGGGCATCCTCAAAGGGATTTCAAGCTTTAGTATTATTTGAGGTAAAGTGTTGTTGGAACTTAGACTCATTTAGATGAGATTTTATGAGGAAAGATTACATACATGTATGTATCTCAGTTGGAAGATTGCAAGACGTATCAGAGTAGAGGAAATTCCTGCTTCGGACCTCGGGAGGACTTGTTCAAAATCAAGGCTGAAAAGGTTGTAAGGTTCTTCTACTATTTCAAAGTTAATACAAATAAGTTTGTTTTTCTCAATAAGCTGTCATTTGATTGTTTATTTTATGGATTCCTTGATCACCATAATAGATATGATTTATGAATATATGCTATGTAGGTGCTATTTGATGTTTGTTTGTTTGTGAATGCAGGTCTTCAAAGATAACTCTTTCGGGCGACTGAAGGACGACTACTTCGAACAAGCATTGGATCTAAAGTAGGATCTTAACACCTTTGTAGCATTTACTTATAAATCATGATATATATAGAGAAAGATAGATTTAATTGTCTATTTTTTTCTAGACTATATTCTTATAATAGGGAGATTGGTCTTGTCTGCAATATCGATTTATCCGGCCAACAAATTGGTGACTCCGCTAGGGAAATATTCTTGATTTTTGGTTTTCCTTTGTTTTGACTTGAGAAATTGATTTTTTCTGGTTTTTGATTGATGTATACTAGCTTGGGTAGCTTAGGTTTACTTTGATTTAAAAATTTTTGAAGTATTTTATGTTTTTCTTGAGTTTTTCTGGGTACTTCACTCTATCCTCATACACAGTGCGGGCATTTTTGCAGTTTCTTTAGGTAACCAGTGCAGGACTGCACCTGTTACCTCTGGGGCCTGCGGACCCTGTTAAAATTTTTGAAAAACTTCAGATTTCTTCTTCCAGTTTACGTTTAGTTTGATTTAGGACTTCTAGTTTCTACCCAGATCTATATTTTTCCTATCAAAAATCTCTTGTGAGTGAGTTTCAATAGTATTTGTGTTTTGAGTGATTTTCTAGAAGTTCTGCATATTTGGAGTGGTTTTCACTTGGTCTCTGTAGTGACTCAAATATTAGAAGCTTGAAATACCTTAGATCACATTGGTGTCTTTTTGTCTTCTTGATGAGTCTGACTTGGTTGCGAAATCCATCCCTTTTGAGAAATAGATCTAGTTTTCTCTTTGAAAATCTTTGAACAAGCTTTGTTATAAGTTCTGAATTTCATTTTTACAAAAGAAAACATATCTGGATGATTTTTGATTTGTTTATTATTCTGTGCAAATGAATCCTTAGTTTACTGAAAAACTAAGAAAAACATTCTAAAAAAAAATTGAAGCTTTTATTCAATTAGATTTTCAAAGTTTGTAGATCTCAAAATTAGTTTTCCGTAGTTTTGAGTGCTTTTTAGAACTTGTAGATCTCTTTTGAAAGAAAAGTTGTTTTTTAGCTTCAAGTTTTGAAAAGTGAAAGGGATTTATTGTGAGCATTGATTGTTTGTCTCGTTTTGAGTTCTTATTGAAAAAAAAAAAAAGATTTTCTTTTCATTTATTTTTCATGTTGAAAGATAGAATTGTCTATTAAGAAATTGCATTTCTCGAACTCTTTCTTTTAGCTAGACTTCATTGAAAGAAAAACAAATTGCTTATCATTTTAGGTGCATTTTTTTAGTGTTCTTGGAATCGAGTCTTCACACCATCAAAGTTTCATTTCCGTACCTATTGACTTAAATGAACAACCCATAAAAACAACACTTAATTTAAATTGATCTAGTATTTTTTTTCTATTTCTAGGGCTCTTATCACCAATATAGCTTAGGCTAGTATCTTGGAGTAGGGAGTAATTAACTCTCCAAGATAGTAAAAACAAACAAGTAGATAAATATTGCAGTAGGAAATAAATCTAATTGTAAATGGTACATTCTGGGAAGCTTCTCTTAAAGGAGTTAATCACGAGATCATGTCTGAACCTTTGAGACAATCAATTATGTTTCATTAGGAAAGATAGAAGATCTACACGCATTACAAATGGTAAACCTCGGATTAACCATTGTCGAGGAGCCTGGGGTCACTTGCTGGTAAACCTCGGATTGACCATGTCGAGCAGCCTTCAAGGGGATTGAGCTTGTTACTCTGCCCTTGCACGTAGAATCGGATCATAGACTGTTCCCCCAGTTGTATTTTTTGTTGTTGGTAACCTTAGTGTGCATAAACTTAAGATTATTTCCTAAGGTGACAGTGAAGGAAAGATCTCACTTTACCTGGAGCAGACGTCGACTATAATCACTTGGACTCTCTGGGGGGTTCTCTTCACTCGAGATGGTTTTGTGAAGGAACTTGTGCCAGTATGTTTCATTAAGCAGCTTGTTCAGGTAACTGTTCCAACCACTCTTTCTGTATTAAACTTCTACTAAGTTGGATTTCATCACCAACTAGTGTTTTTAGTACAGAAAGTTATTTTTTGTGCGTGGTTTGAACTCTTAGATTTTTTAGGCGTGTGATTCAGTTGTTTGTTTCTTTAGAGACTTAGGTGTTTTTATTGAAATTTTCTTTGTTTGTGTGTGATTAATTAATATTTAATCGTGGCAAAATTACCAAGACAGTCCCATAGACTTCAGGGGAAGCACCCTCAGTATACACCAAGCCAACTTGAAGGAATGAGATCTCTAGTATCATCTAGTGATAGTAGAATTAGATCAATAGAAGCCGGAGATTCATCTATAACTGTTCATCCTGATTATCAGATACTAACAACAGAGCATATTTCTAAGCCCATTTCAGTTTCTGAAGTTACTGGTAGTATTTCTCCTTCCAGTGAATTAGCTGAAGAACCTGAAATTTCTGAGCCTGACACTGAACCTACTGTTTTGGAACCGTCTTTAGGATTTGTTACTCCAACTTCTAGTGATCTTGGTTCACCTAGGGTAAGAAATTTTATTACTGAAAATCTTCCTTCTAGCCTGATATCTATTAAAGAACTTGTCGGTCCAGACAAAGAAGTAACTCTTCCCGAAAACCCTCGGACTTTGAATCTTAGGGAGCATGAATATATATTCTACAGTCCTTTTAGAACTGATGCTTGGTATTTATATTTGATTTTTTTTTTAGAAAATCCAGGTCTTAGTTTTTCACCACCTCGAATTCCTTTTAATCCTATACCCAGAGGTTATTATCCTTCATCGATCATGGCAAGAGAGTCATCTATGTTTTCCTAATCACTGGAAAATTTTTTATACGGTGGTCCTTCTGTTCCTTTGGGGTACCAGGCACTCTCTAGTACATTCTCAGGAGCAACTCCTTGACCAATTGAACAAGTGTTATCACCTGGTATTAATGGAGCTAAAAATGAAACGTTGAATCCAAAGAAAATCTATATGATGTCTGGTAATATCCCAAATCCTCAACCTCAAGGTAGTCAGTTACCGCCTAGGGGGCAAGCTCAAGGTAGTAAGTTACCGCCTGGGGGGAAACCGCAAGGTAGTTAGTTACCGCCTGGGGGGCAACCTCAAGGTAGTCAGTTACCGCCTGGGGGGCAACCTCAAGGTAGTTAGTTACTGCTTGGGGGGCAACCTCAAGGTAATTTTTTACCAGGACAAATTGTGGGACACTATTGTTTTGGAGAACAACCTCAAGGACAGTACATACCTCAAGGTTATCAACCTCAAGGACAATACATACCCCAAGGCCAACCCTAGAATCAGTATGTTCCTCAGGGTCTTTATCAACCCTAGATTCAGTACATGCCTCAGGGTTATCAAACTCAAGGTCAGTACCCAACACAAGGTTTCCAACCACCTTCTGGTCAATCATTTGTACAAGAAGCTGGGAATTTATCACTTAATTATCAACCCTACGTTCAACCAAGCCATGGTCCTACATATGTACAACCTTCCACGGGACAATACACCGGAATGAACATGGTGTGGAATCCACCTCAAGTTCAACAGACTATGCAACCCAATGTGCAGTTACCTAATCAACCTGGGCAGCCTTTGGTTTCTGGTCCAACCCAGCAACTTGTCCAGCCTACTATTCATGTCCCTGCACCTAGTTCTGTTCAGCAGCCTGGGCCTAGTACACCTCAGACTCCTCCTCAAACTGTTGCAACTACTTCAACATCTATTCAACCTACAACACCTGTTTCTGGAGTATCTGTAGCTCCAATTTCTTCTATCCCTGCATCCGTGCAAATTCCTCAAGCCTCTGTGCCCCAGTCAAGACCTACAGTTCAGACTTCGGTCCAGATGCCTGCAAGACAAGCTGGTACAAGTACGATTGCCACAAGTAAACCTCAATTCACATATCAACCGTACCAGGGACAGTATCAATTCGGTCCCATTGCACAAAACCCAGTTTATCAGTATCAACCGTACCCTGGCTATACTTATCAACAGCCTCAACAACCCCAGTTTGGTCTGGTTAATCCTACTTTTCCGGGAGGTTACACCATTCCTAATGCAAATCCAATGCCGAGTTATCCCAGATATCCTCCTCCCAGAACTGGTCTCATTACTCAAGGTTTTCGTGACCCTAACCATCAGTTACCATTTATTGCAACTTTGGATTTACCTGATTTGACGCGCCTTACGAATGATCTGATTTACTATCTTCCATATTGGCCGCCAATGCCTAATAAGTTGCCTAGTGATATACCAAAATTCGAGGGTAAGTCAGGAGAGGATCCGTAAAATCACGTTATGACTTATCACCTTTGGTGTGTGTCTAATTCGATAATTGATGATTCAATTCGGTTACGCCCTTTTCAACGAACTCTTATTGGTCTTGCTGCCAAATGGTACGTTGAGTTACCATGAGGCTCTTTTAATAATTTCAATCAGTTAGCAACTGCTTTATTAACTCATTTTCAATTTCATGTTAGATATGACAATGGCACAAAACTATTGACTTCACTAAAACAATCCATGTCCACATATATTTCTGATCATATTCACGAATGGCGAGGTAGAAGGCGTTTAGTGAAAGTTTTTATTCCGGATCAAATTTTGGTGGAATGGTTCATTAAATAATTATTACTCAAAATCACTGAAGATGTAGCTAACGGAGGAGTTGTTACTAAAGAGAAATTTATTTCTCAGGCTCAGTAACTTGACCTCATTTATACGCAGTCAGGTACTTTGCATGAAAAAATCCCTGATCATCCAAAACATGGTCAAATAACTGCAGCTCCTTCAGGGTCTCATGCCGCTGATGGTATGATTGGTTCAGTTAGTACTAAAAGCAGGAAGAAATCTTCAAAGAATTCTTCTCCTATAATAACTTTACCTAATTCCCCGAAAGGAGAGTCTTCTGCTGAAATTTCTGCCAACATTCATGTTGTAGAGTCATCTACGACCAAATCTAAATCTGGCAGTAAAAATAAGGGGAAGAATAAAAAAAAACAAAATTCAAAAGATAAAACAGATAAAAATGAATCTAATGACGAAAAATGAAAACCTCACTATCCTTTTTTCATTTGCGACGAGGATCATTTTACTAAAGAGTGCCCACATCGAGCAGAGGTTTCGAAATTTGTTAAAGGTTCTCAAAAACCTACTGTCTTGAAGGATCCTTTTCCTACTCAAGATAGTAAGATGATTGGTTTTACCTTGAACGCCTCAGAAGAACCTGTTATGATGATGTCTCATGTCAGGATTGCGACGTGATCGCAAGATTATGGTAGTAAAAATCCGGTTGGTGGTAAAGAAGAAAAATATTCTAATTCAAACACATCAACTACACCTCCTCCTATTTCTGATCCACTACAGATCGAGAAACCCAACTCAGACTTAGTAATCAAACTGCCTGCTAAAGGTGTACTTCGTAAATCAGCTTTCAATCCACATGCGAGAGCTGCTTAGAATTACAACATTGTTGAGGACTTAGCTATTTCCCCTTCAGTAATGTCGGCTTTGGAAGTGCTGGAATCATGCCCAGCACAGCGTAAATTACTATTGTTTGCCATAGGAGCTGTGAATATTCAGGATTCGAACCTAATAATCTTCGATTTAGAGAATAGTACACCCTACCTACTTTATCAAATGGCTTTCCAGACTCCAGTATTAGTCAAAAACAGACCTGTCTTTTGGACTGTGATTGATGAAGGGGATTCTATGTGTATTATGTCGATCCAATGTTGGAAATCGCTTGGTTCTCCTACACTCAATCAGTCTCCGACAATTCTAAAGGCTTTTGATGGCTAAGGGTTCCATCCTTTTGTTATTTTGCAGGATCTACCCATAGGGGTCGAAGGCGAAACTGTAAATCTAGATGTGGAGGTGGTTGATGCCCCTCTAGATTACAACCTTCTCTTAGGTCGCAGTTGTTCTTATGCTATGACTTCTATTGTTTCATCAGTCTTTCAGCTTATCAAGTTTCCACATCAAGGAAAGATCATTATAATAGACTAGCTGACTTATTTCTCATCCGATCCAGCCTCTACAGAAACTATCCAACACATCGGTAAAACGACTATCCCTTACAAGGATGTCGGTGTAGGTTTTATTAAAGATTCTAGTTTACTGGGAAATTTTTCATTTCCTGCTCCTAACGTATCGCCTCCTATCGCAAATATTCATATGATTTTATCGAATACTGTTACTTTTGATGATCCTTGGATCGTACCTTCTGATTCCGAGGTGGATTCATTTGATGGTGCGATGCCTTTGAGTCCCTTTGAAATTGCATATCAGGCTGTACAGTCATTTTCTGATCCTTCTTCAACCGAAACTGATCCAATGAATGTGATTGATGAGGAATCACTTCCTATATCTAGCTCAGCTACAATGACATTTCCCAATCTTGTTCATACTGATGAGCAGATTCGTGAACTCTTGTATGTTGATGATTTACCATGGGAAGATCTACATCACCGATCTTCATTTTTACCTGATCTTGATCATTTTGAAAATGATTTCTCTTCTATTTTTACTGTTGACTATGTCAAAGAACTGCAAAATCCATTGCAACATCCTGATTCTGAGTTAAATTTGGAAAATATCTCTTGA
This sequence comes from Pinus albicaulis, assembly GCA_034641835.2. Lineage (NCBI taxonomy): Eukaryota > Viridiplantae > Streptophyta > Pinopsida > Pinales > Pinaceae > Pinus > Pinus albicaulis. The sequence continues at coordinate 1,613,599,394 of CM076582.1, forward strand.
ACGGTTCCTATTGACATTTCAGTTAAGCCAGGAATAACTGAAAAAATTCATATAGGTGCTTCCTGTACGGATGATGAAATCCAAACTTATAAAGCCCTATTTCAAGAATTACGTGACGTGTTTGCCTGGTCATATGAAGAAATTCCAGGAATCGATCCGTCAATTGTTGTCCATGAAATTAAGACTTACCCAGATGCAAAACCTATCTGACAATGCTTATGTCAAATACATCCAAGAAAAGCTGCTGCTATCAAAGCAGAAGTTGAGAAATTACTTCATGCAGGTTTCATTTATCCAATTCCTTTAACCGATTGGGTATCGAATATTGTTCCTGTTAACAAAAAACAAGGAACGATAAGAGTATGTATCGATTATAGGGATATTAATCGAGCTTGTCCTAAAGACAATTATCCAACCCCCTATATCGATCAAATAATTGATGATTGTGCTGGTAGTGAAATGTTCTCCTTTATGGATGGTTTTTATGGTTACAATCAAATAAACATACTCCCTATTGATAAACCTAAAACAACTTTCATTTGTTCGTGGGGAACATTTTCTTATTGAAAATTACCCTTTGGATTAAGGAATGATGGGGTAACTTTTCAAAGGGCTATGTATTATGCATTTCATGACATCAAGAACATTGTGCAGCCTTATCTCAATGATTTACCTGCCCATTCATTATATAGAGCCGATCACCTCACTCATTTACGAGCTATCTTTATGAGATGTAGGCATTATCGAATTCGGCTGAATCCACACAAATGTGTTTTCTATGTAGAATCGGGTTGCTTACTAGGATTTGTTGTTTCGAAAGAAGGAATTCGTGTTGATCCGTCGAAGGTTGAGGCTATCGTCAATCTACCTCCTCCTTCGACTCTTCGCCAACTCCAAAGTTTTCAAGGGAAAGAAAACTTTTTACGTCGTTTCATTCCTAACTACACCGAGTTAACAAATGGTTTTACCATGTTGTTAAAATAGAACGTTCTATTCTTTTGGGATGAGATCGTTGATTAGTATTTTGATGCACTAAAACACGCGTTGACCCATGCACCGTTACTGCATCCTCCCAATTACAACCAGGACTGTTTTTTGTACCTCACTGCTTCTCATTCCACTATTGGGATGGTTTTAGTTCAGGAAGATGAATTCAACAATGAACATTTGATTTACTATCTTAGTCGAAATCTGCATGCGACTGAGATAAAATACTCGCATGTGGAGAAATTGGCCTTGGCAGCTATCCAAGCTGTCCAAATATTTTGTCACTACATCTTATTACGCAAAACCACAGTGATTTCTGACTGTAACCCTATGATGTATATCTTGACCAAGCAATTTCTAGGGGGCAAGTATTCCAAATGGATAGTTATCCTGCAGGAATTTGACTTTGAATTTGAAAAATCCAAGGCAAAGAAATCTTTGGTTTTTGTCGAACTGATGTGTGATTTCCTGTGTACTAATACTGAAATTGTCGTAGAGCAGCCCATTGCGGATGAATCCTTGTTTCTTATCAATACTCTTGATCTTTGGTATGGGGATATTATTTTTTATCTCCAAACCCAATATTTTTGGCTTGAAATGTCACGATATCAGCAACGGAAAATACATTTCTGATCCCAACAATACAATATTATTGGTGATACACTCTATCATCGTGGAGCGGATTCTATTTTACGACGTTTTCTTACTCATGAAGAAGCTGAGAAGGTTCTAAATGACTGTCATTCTGGAGCATGTGACGGTCATATGTCTGGGTATGACACAGCCCAAAAGATATTGCGCGTTGGTTATTTCTAGCCGTCCTTATTCAAAGATTGTATCTATGCAATCCGGAAATGCCACAATTGTCAGATCTTTGATCGTAAAATGCGTGCACCACCCGCTCCTCTTCACCCTATAATTGTTGTCGGTCCTTTCGAAAAGTGGGGTATTGACTTTATTACATGTAACCCTCACTCGGCTGGGGGGCATGCATATATTATCTTAGCGGTAGATTATTTTACTAAGTGGGCCGAGGTGATGCCTACATTTTTGGCAAACAACAAGACTGCTACAACTTTTGTGTTCAATCATATAATTGCTAGATTCGGTGTTCCTCAAGCTATCATTATGGATCATAGAAGTCATTTTCGAAATATCATGATTACTGAATTGACAGATCAACTTGGCTTGCGCCATGATAGTTCTACTCCATATTACCCATAGGCTAATGGTCTGTTTAAAGCTATCAATAAAGTTTTAATCACTATGATCAAACAAATCATTGGTATTCATAAGTCGAATTGGCATTCCATGATTTTTTTAGCACTTTTGGCATATCAGACCTCAGTAAAAACGTCAACTGGTTTCACTCCTTTTCAACTGGTTTACAGTTTGGAAGCTGTGTTACCTATTGAATGCGAAATTCTGTCATTACAATTAGCCATATAATTACTCCCAGCTACTTCTGAAGAGGAGAAACGTTTTTTGTACTTAGCTCAACTAGATGAGAATCGACGCACTACTGCATTAGCAAATGAGGCTCATGTCAAACGAATGAAAGCTCAGTATGACATAAATGTGACACCTCGCAATTTTTCAGAAGGAGACCTAGTTTTAGTATACGATCAAGCGAATGATAATCTAGGGGATGGAAAATTTGTACCTATGTGGCATGGTTCTTTCATTGTTAAACGAAAGCTAGCAAAAGGGGCCTATGACCTGATAGATTTTGATGGAGTCTCCTTAGATAAACCCAGAAATGGGCTTTATCTGAAGAGATATTATGCTTAAATTCTGAGTGGAGATTTTTGCTAGATTATTTTCTTTACTGCTGGTGTGTTTAGATTAGAAAAGCGTGCCTAGCTTAGAGTGTGCTCTTATCACTATTCCCGCTTATCTGAGTTTTACTCTTGATATTGCAGATGTCGACGTATCTTCAAACATATATTGGTTTTTCTGATGGTGCTTGTCGTAGTACACAGAACATTTCTTCCTCAGCTTGGTTTATCTATTCACCCTCTGACGAGTTAGTGTCTATGCATGGGGTAAGCCTCGATCAAACAATGAATAACATTGCAGAGTATAATGCAGTGATTGAGTTATTATCTGAATCCATATCATTTGGAATTCAGAGTTTGATTGTTAGGTTGGATTCTGAACTCGTTGTATTATAGCTTAACAGGGTTTATGCCATTAGAAATCTAGTATTATTACGATTATTTTTTAGAGTTCATCTCTTGGAACGTGAATTTGATTACATTGAATATCAGCATATTCTAAGACATTTAAATAATTTAGCAGATGCAATTTCTTCTAGTATGGTAAATAGACATTTGCAATAATCAAAACAGTAAATTACACAAAATTCGATAACATGTTACACAAGATAGCCGGTAATAATGATATATCATAGCATAAAAGTGTGTTTCAAAATATACATCGTATTCGATCATAGGTTGAAAAACACCTTATGATCAGAAAAAATGATAATACAAAAAGTCAAAAATGTTATGAGTCTACAAATCAATCATCCTATCCCTGGTGATGATCACGATAAGAAACTACTGCTCGAGCCACCCTACACAAGAACCTCCTAAAAGGTCCTGGGACCCCAATCACATATCTCTATAACTTAAGTTGAATATCATCTATATCAGTCTCTGGAATATCTAATGTCAAGCGCTCTAGATGATGCTCCAAGTTGGTCAGGATCTCTACTGATTGGCCCTGTGGGGCTGGTGCTGCTGCAGCTGGGTGTCTCCTCTCATAGGGTTGGAGAGTGGTTGGTCGTTGTGGGCCCACATCTGCATTTAAAATTTTGATTATTAGTTTTGGATGATTAAAATAAAAAAAAAAATTAGAACTTAGAAAATGTTGAAAATGGTTTTTACCTGAATCATCCCACTGTTCTCCTACTAGAAGAGCCATGTCTCGGTCGTCGCGGAAGTCCATCCTGGCGTATGGAAAGTCCTCAATCACAAAAATTTGGATGGTCAACCAATGAAAATATGCAGGCAAAAATCGAACAACCTCTATGCCCTTAGCATGACATGCCATCAAAGCTACCCATCGAATCATCTGAGGCTCCCGGATACTACCCGAATCCACTAGAATGAGCTGCAGAGCTAGTAAGGGAATCCTCTCCAAATCAAATGTAACCAAAATGGATCCGTAACCAAAGTTGTTTAATTTTCCATTCTTCGCTCTGGTCAGTTGGCCTTTCACATTGGCCAATACTGCTTCGCACCAGTTGAATATGGGGCCTCAGAAACAATCTACTACAATCCACATCTAGGATCCAGTAGCCACATGCAATGTTGCACTCCAGCACAATCTAGTAACAATGAATGCAATGAATTTAAGCTCATAGTGGATGATAGTTTTAATATCAATCCATTTATCCTTGGGGTCTACTCGATCATCACAAAACTCTAGTCGAAGACTAGCTACAGACTGGCCACTTGGCCTAGTCCCAAATAGAGATATTTTTTTTCCCCTCTTGGACAAACCAGTCAAAAAATAAATATCCTCCAGCTCAATTTCGAGCCGGTGGCCGCAAATCATGAAACACTGGTGCTGTGTGTCCCATCTGTTTACCAACCATGTCAGGAGGTCTACTTGGGCCCTCATGCCCTATATGGCCCAGAACTTGTACAACCCGCATGCTGTTAGTGCCTGTAGTGTAGGCACATGATTCATTGTGGCGTCATCTACATCCTCATGCTCGCGTTCTCTCCAAGAAAGCATTTTGAATGTCCTACAATACACAAAAAGACATATTAGAACAAACTTGTTCAAAAAATTTTGGGCGGGAATTGAGAAAATTAAGTTTTAAATTTCATTACGCGGGGTCCGCACCCTTTGCTTACACACAGTGCGTAGATATGTACGGGTGTTGTGCAATAGGTGTGAACCCATGATTTTTTTCTTTATAGAAAAAAGTCGGGGTCCGCAGGGCCCGCATGTTGTGCTTGCGAACCCCCACGAGCAATTTTCTAAACCTATTTCTCCTTTAAAAATCGAATTTAAAGCCTAAAAATGAAATGTAAATAGATGAAATGCAAGTTAAGGAGGACGTGGATTACCTAGAGCTGACGGTTCTCGATTTTGACAGACGAATTTTCTAGAATCTTCATAGGAACTTTTTTACCCAAAAGCTCTCACTTTTCACTTTGAACTCAAATGGTAAAAATGAAGTTAAAAAAGCCCTTTTTATAAATTTTTTCAAATAAATGAATTTTTAATTTGTTTATTTTTCACTTTAAAAAGGTAATTTTTGAAAACATTTTTATTTATCTTAAACAGGTATGTGTAATGTTTCGAGTTTTTGTGTAGAAAATTGGATTTTTTGGAAAAATTGATCATTTTTGACGAAGAACATACTTTTATCACTTTTTCGGACTCTTTTAAAAATTTACAAAAAATCGAAACATTGGAGTACTCTTTTAAGCCCTTTTTAGACTCTCAAAAATTGAAAATATTTCCGAGCACTTGATTATTCGAACTCGTTAAAATAAATGAATGATCGTCCCTTCAGTATACGTTTACCCCTTTTACGGATTGAAATGGACTATTTACGAAAAAGGTATACGTTGACTTATTACAATCAATAGAGTTCTCTCTCGCATTATTTTATCCTTTTTCGGGCTCGAGAGACTAAGTTTATGAAAAAGAACACCCATGGAGTTTTCTTAAGTTTTTTCTTCTGACTCCCTAAAATTGAAAAACACCGAGTTTCTCCTATACTGGACTCGTTAAAATTTAACAGTAAAGGACATGTTCAATTTCAAGCAGGAACGAACCACTCCTTCTTAGGGTTCGAATTTTAAACTAAGTTGGACTCATCCGAAGGATGAGATTATAAACAAGCAAATGTTATCCTCCTCAAGCTTGTCAAAAATAAAGAGGTACTTGCCAGAAATGGTGGGGGAAAAGAGAGAAAAACGAACCTGTTTGTTACATTTTGATTATTTGAAAAGCCATTAACCAATCTTGAACACGACACTTTTGTTCACCTGGGTTGGGAAAATCCTTTGCCTAACAGTTAATCAAACCATATTGAAAGTCTTTAGCCATTTTCTGGGTATTAGCTTTGGCTCAATTGTCACCAAGCCATCTGTAGTGTCGTTATGTGTTCAAGAGGATAGTTCAAACAACCATTCATTTGCGAAATATTTGTCTTCCATTTTGACCATCCCTGAGTCAGTCCTTGCCAATATATTTCTTCAAAACTTGATCTATGATTTCATGTTGTGGGCTTGCCTACGACGGATCACTCTCTATCGACGACAACTCATTATCTAGGAAGTTTATCTAGAAATCGTCAGTACCTTGAAATCTGCATGCTTCAATGGCAGGTTTCTCACCTTCGACGACAGGTTGCATTATTGACCTTCGATCGAATGATTCTGTGACATGTTCAACTTTAGCTCATTCATTCACATTTCATGGATTGTACTGAGTACTTTGAGAGCCATTGACATTGCTAGTGGTTTCTCTCACATTTGTTAACAGTTCACATCATTGACTGGTAATCAAGTGGTTTCTACCATGTTCGACTTCGACACATTCATTCACATGGATAGAATCGTACTGGTTCGGGAAGCGGAAATCAAGACCCTGGATCTAGTTTATACCATCCAAGCTGCAAGGAATTTTTTTATTCATTTATACAGTGGATTATTCATAAACATATGATTGCGTCCATACGGTGTTTACACATGTCTATGCTGTTGATGTATTGAAAATAGTTCCTGTATCAAAACAGTTTAAATCAGTTTTCTAGTTAGTTTTGATCTGAGTATGGGAATTCCTACCTCAGCGATGATATATCTACATATATATATTTTTCATTGAATTTTTTTACAGGTTTCGACTGGGGTGTCCATAGGATGATCCTTGAAATGATAAAGTACTTCACTCTTCGTACATGACAGACTCTATCTTCATCTATTACAGACTTCGCACTTTAGGGGGCAATCTGTTGCACTGAAAATTGTCATCTTGACATTCTTCTATCTGTATGAGCTCATTATCACTCATACTTTCCTCCTTTGCAAGTCTAAAACATCAGTTCCTCATGTCAAGCCTTGAAAATAAGAGAAAAACTCTCAAAAGTCTCTAAAACTCTGGTATCGCACTTTCTCTTTGTCTTACCTACGGTCCCGCACCTAATGTTCATGACTCCTGCATACCTGAATGCACTTTCTCCATGTTAGGGGTGCGGACCCCTGTAAAAGATTAAAAAGTTGCAAAGTAAACTCAAAAGCTCACTTTCATTCATTTCTATAATTTTCTGGAAGAAATATTGTGGTGGCAAGTTCGCTCTTTTTACATTCATGTATCCCATGCCTTAAGGAGCTAACCCCTTGATGTGAGGAGCTTCTCCCTTTGAAGGAGGATTCTATCCCTTCATAGTTGGAACTGAAACCTCCTCTTTTGCACTATAAAAAGAGGCCTTGGGTAGCCTCAAAGGGAGTTCAAGCTTTAGTATTATTTGAGGTAAAGTGTTGTTGGAACTTAGACTCATTTAGCTGAGATTTTATGAGGAAAGATTACATACCTGTATGTATCTTGGTTGGAAGAGTGCAAGACCTGTCAGAGTAGAGGAAATTCCTGCTTCGGACCCCGGGAGGACCTGTTCAACATCAAGGCTAAAAAGGTTGTAAGGTTCTTCTACTATTTCAAAGTTAATACAAATAAGTTTGTTTTTCTCAATAAGCTGTCATTTGATCGTTTATTTTATGGATTCCTTGATCACCATAATAGATATGATTTATGAATATATGCTATGCAGGTGCTATTTGATGTTTGTTTGTTTGTGAATGCAGGTCTTCAAAGATAACTCTTTTGGGTGACTGAAGGACGACTACTTCGAACAAGCATTGGATCTAAGGTAGGATCTTAACACCTTTGTAGCATTTACTTATAAATCGTGATATATCTAGAGAAATATAGATTTAATTGTCTGTTTGTTGCTAGACTATCTTCTGATACTAGGGAGATCGGTCTTGTCTGCAAGATCAATTTATCCGGCCAATAGTCATCAAGGTAAATGATTATGAAATAGCCTATGTCTTCGGAGAAATCTATTTCCATGGCCATTTGGAATGTGGCCCCTGTATTCATCAAACCAAATAGAATTTTAACGTACATGAATGTACCCCAAGGTGTGGTAAAGGCAGTTTTTTGTTGATCATTTGGGAGTACTAGCACTTGGTTGTAGCCTGAGAAACCATCCAGCTGTGATATTATTTTAGATCCAACCACCTTTTGGAGTATGTGATTCATCTTAGGCAAGGGATAATTATCTTTTAGGGAGGCTCTGTTCAGATTTCTAAAGTCAATGCAAAGCCTAATCTCCCTGGTCTTCTTCCTAACAGATACAAGGTTGGAAACCCACTCTAAGTATCTAATGGGAATTATGATACCAACATCATACATATTTTTGATCTCTTTCTCAACTAAAGGTAATAAAACAGGGTTTATCCTTCTTAGTTTTTGTTTGAAAGGTTTCTAATTTTCTTTAAAATTAATTTTATGTTGAATAATGTTGGTATCATATGATTTCAGATCTTTGTACTCCCATGCAACTGCATCTCCAAATTATTTGAAAAGTTTAATATATTCCCTTTTTATATGGGTAGGAAGAGTGCTATATAACTTGATCATTTTGGGTTCATTCATGTTTCCTATGTTATGTTCTCCTACATTAGTTTCTATAGGCTCCATCTTTGGTTTTTTAGCTACATCATTGAAGTCAAAAAGCTCCTCTAATGCGGTAAGGTCCCTTGGTATTGAATCATCTTTGCATTGTAAAAATTCAAGGTCCTTTTGGTCTAGATTGTCAAGTAATCTTCCTTAAAAATATGTTCAAATTAGTTTTTATAAGCAGTATAGGACAATTCTGTTATGTGGACTTGTTTTTCATCAAAACAATCTTCTTCATTGCTGACGCTAGGTGTTGGTATAGAAAAATAATTTTTAGATTGAAAAAAACCATCAATGTGTTTATCACCCTTAAACACTTGCTAATAGTTTTCATTGTCAGTTACTGTAGGCTGATTTTTACTTTGACAGTGAATATTTCATTTACATGGGGAATTTGGCAATTACTGGCAGCAAAGTCAAGCTCATTTGCAAGGTTATTCTGAGCTCTAGGGATGAAAGTGAGTTCATATTTCTCAAATCTTTTCAAGAGATCTAGGGTAGCATTCCTATATTCTCTTAATCTTCAGTTTTTGGTTGAATACTCCCCTTTTATTTGCCTAATGACCAGCTCTGAATCTCCTTGGACTGATATTTTCTCGGCTCTCATGTTTTTAAGCAAATGTAAACCAAGGAGGAGAGCTTCATATTCTGCAATATTATTAGTGCATTGGAAATCAAGTTTGGAGGAATGTCCTTTATTTGTATTATGTATTCATACACCAGCTCCATAACCATTTTTTCCACAAGAGCCATCAAAGCTCATATTCCATAGTGTTTCTATTTCAAACTCACTATCATTCTGCTATTTCAAGCTGCTAAAGTTTGAGATGTTATGTTTTTCATTTGAAGACAGATTTGGCTGTTCAAATGGGCTCAATTCTTCTTCATTTTCATTTTCTTGTTTGATGATTTCATCTTCATTGAACAAGATAAATGAATCAAAATCTGTGTAATATCGCAAAATGGGAAAATGCAGTAATACTGAAACACAATACAAGAACTGCAATTAAGTAAACAATTAATCTTAAGTAAACATCAAAAATTACAGAGAAGCTGAGCCATCTTATTATATTGGAGAAGAATCAGTTACACAATGTACAAAATATGAGTCGATCTAGCCAAAAATTTGGTCTAGAATCACCCAGAAAACTTGCTAGAATAGGTACAGCGTAAGTAGAGACGCAGTGAAGAAAATATTGTGCTGTCCATTTAGCAGAATATGAACATATAGTTGCAGGCTAAAAATGAAAATGAAGATCTACTCAAATATAGAGCTCAGATGATGCCAAGATTCAAGATCTAGCCAATGTGATGGATTCCCATGATAACCCAGAAAGGATTTTCCAGATCTACAACTTTGGAAAATCACCTCCCTAGGGTTTGATCCTTGATCTGCTAGGAAATATAGATTTGAAGATAGATCTATCCAATAGATGGCTGAAATATGTTGCAATATCAGATCTAAGCTTGAAGGGTTGATCCCTTCTTTAGATCTACAAGCTAGAAGCTCTAGATCTAGCTTCTCAATCCTCTAATAATGATTGTAGCTGCTGCAACACAACTGCCAATAGAAACTACACTATGAGGGAAAGAGAGGCCTTCTGCCTGCAGAAAAATGCTACAATAAAATCCAGGATGATGGTAATATTGATGGCAATGTGAGGGGATGATCCCTCATAGGATTTCTAGCTGAAATTCTAGTAACTTCCTTCCTCCTTTTGGATCTGCAAAATGGACAGCGTAATTCCTGAAGGAAATAATGCTGCTAGGAGGTCAATAAATTTTGGCCTGATTCCAGATCTGGAATAAAGCTCTTGGAAGCTAATTTATAAGCCCAAGGTGATAGGAATAAACCCTCACCAGTTCTCCAGCTGAAGTACTGAAGACAACTTCCACCTTCCAAACTGATCCTCAAAAATATGCAATTTCTAAATATGGATGTTCTACAGAAAGTAGGAAAGAGATGTGGAACCAATGCCTAATGTAGAATTAAGTAAAATACTATTCCTAAAGCTGCTCTAAGAAAGAGGTGGAATTCCTGACCAGGAACACCCTGTGCTAAACAACACTTGCAATCTCTGCTAAACAACCCGAGAAAGCAATGGCATGTCACATGACAATTCTAGGTCTGAAAAGATATTTACATCAATAATAATCAACATACCACCATCCTTGTCTTCATCTTCATTATACAATGTTTGAGCCTTCCCAAGCCTTGGCCCTCATCTAGACTGTGTAGTGCATGTGGACAAGATCCTCCAAGTTTGACTGCGCTGTTTGACCAAATCGTTGCAATGTACACCCTCTCCATAAAGTGTGCTTTGTTTGCACAACATCCTCCATCACTTTATCATGAATTTCCCATGATATTTTGTTTGACTGAATCATCCTTCTGTTTGATAGTTGACTGTGTCAACCTCCGTGATCTATCTCATTAATGAGATAGTTTCTCCAATTTCATTCACATTAGTAGTTTCTCAATCAACTTATTATGCATATCTAGGCTTAATTAATCCACATTCACACACAAAAAAGTGGATATTTATTCATATTGAGGATTATGGGTCCCTCCACCCTTTTATGTACTTAATTCATTAAGAAAATCAAGGACTCTAATATTCCAAATATGATGTGAAAATTTGGGAATATTACAGTCCCCCCTGGAAAAATATTGCTTGTCATCAAACAACTCCAAAAGTAGATGCAAAACCCTCTATTCCCCTCCAAATGGCATCCACACAAAGAAGGCTTCCTCCATTTGCTGCAATGTGTTATGTATGTTTGGTTCCAAAGTGGTCTCTCAAAAACATATAGAATGACCTCTAACTATATGGTTAGATGTCCCCCTTCCATCATGAAGTACCAAGTGAAAACCACATGATTTCCAACTTCATCATTAATACATGAGATACATAAAATAAAGCAGCTCTTTCCACAAAGGAAAAGCTCCATATCATAATACATCTCTTCATCCCATGTTTTATGAATTTGATTGAGCATTGGTATGCTCTCTTTCTTAGCCCTATTGGCCTTGTTGGATCCAAGCATCATTCCAATATTATGCAAAAGAATAAGGGAAGGAGTTATATGGCTAGACAAGGATGTCAAACCATATTCTCCTAATAGTAACCACTGGAGTAAGGCCCTTTGCAGCCATCCTCCATCTCCTCCATGTAAGATGGACAAGCCAAACTCCCCCAAAAGAAACCAAAGAAAAAAGAAATATTGTTGCTTTCTCTCCTCCTCATGTGCATCATGAAGCAAAAACATACTAATGGACATATGGAATGTCACATCAGCCCAATACTAAGAAACATCATCAATGAACATCATGAGAGCATCATGCCAAGATTCACCCAATACAAAACACATAAACATAGGAGATGTCATGTGGTGGCCAATCTCTCTCAAGTGAAACCAAAATGAACATGCCTTCTTTTGTTGCATTCTATCATTGATACACAAGGCATTAATCAGACAAATATGAGCTATTGGGTGGTAACCATACTCACCCAAGAGCAGCAAGCGCAACCATGCCTCCTTTTTCATTTCATAAGTGTTCCTTAAGGCATGGATCAAAGAAATAGGGGCCTTTGGGCAGTGACAAGAATCTTCCAAGGGAAACCAACGTAACCAAGCTTGATGGCCCATGTCATACATCTAAAAGTGGTCATACAACACCTTGCTTATCATCCTCACCAACTCACCCCAATATGGAAGATGAGTGATGTGCTACATAATCATGGTATCCTCCCTTTGTATAATACCATATTACTCAAACTGATGAAGAACTTTTCACTTCATGAAATTTTGAAGTGCACCTCTAATGAGATCTCTTAATGAGACCTTCTTCTCATCCATGGCCTTCCAAAACCAATGATTTTCTAGATCTACTATAGGTAGAAGTCTCTCTTTGAGCTGTAAGATGTTGATCGAGAAAGTGTCATCAAGAAAGGAGAAAAGGTTTCTCATATCTAGATGTCTACCATTCATCATCTTGTCCTCCATTGCTTCATGAGTGAATCTACCTTCAGAATGGTCCAAGAGTAATGGGGCCCCCTCATCTTCACAGCTACTAAGTGACAGTGCTGTAGATCTACAGGGTAGTACATGTGCTGTCTCAAAGCAAGGCACAATACTGATCTCATAACAAGTTATTGTACATAGGATCATGCTCATCCCTTCTTCTGAAACTATACACTTCAACTCAAGAGGTTGAATGTAGTCCATCAATGAAAAACTGGGATCGCTTTTCATCTCCTCCTTGATTAGATCAAGGGTCCTCTGTGCTGTGATATGTTGCTGCTTCAAATAAGCACTATGTTCTATCCCTTGGTTATGCATTGGCCCTGATGGCATGTCCCCACAAGTTTCAATAATATCTACTAAAACAATAGGTGATGAATGTGTGTGCATATCTTAGATCACCTGATATGTGGGAACCTCTTGACAGAACACAAGAGCTCCTCCAACCGGGACAATAGTGCCTCCAACTGTTGGTAAGAGTGATGGTTGCTTTTCTCCAAGTGTATCAGTGCTAGAATCTTCCTCCTTTCCCTCATGCATCTCTTGAATCATGTATGGGACTCTATATGTCAAGAGCTCAAGACCATCTTGCAAAGGTGAAAGTGTCTCTTCTCCGGATGCATAATTCTAAAGCTGGTGGTGAATGTAGTGACTTCTTGTCCAGAGTGAGAAGATTGGCATCCTCCTCCTTAGGAAATTTCACTTTGTGGCTCATCTCTGGGTTTCTCACATAAAATTCCTTCCTCAACTTGTGAAAGAAATCTAAATATTTAGTCACCTTTGCATGCTCCATGTGACCAAACCACCAATCATTGGCTTTATCTAAAAGATGAAGTGCTACAATTTGAAAAGCCTCTTCTTCAGCTACAGGATGTAGTATGAAAAATATATCTAACTCTCTCCTCCAAGCCTTAAGAGTGCTTGAGGAAGATCCATCAAATGTAGGAAAATAGAATCTATTATGGCTCTTTCTTCTATTCTTACTATAGGATCCTCTTTCTTCTTTGATTTTGAAGAGTTGTTGGAGAGTTAGCTTCTCCTTGAATGCTGTAGACTGTGCTTTGTACTCTTGAAGATATAGAATGAGAGTCTCATGAGTCTCAGGTTCATTCATTTCTTCATTTCTACACCTTTAACCTTCTCCAAAGAAAGTGGGTATAGTGGATCTATGAGGAGATCTATGATTCTATGGTTTTCTTCTTTGCTGATAGGAAGTTCTTGGACCATCCTCATCACATCTTCTTCTTGGATCTTCTTTTTTCCTTTCCTATTTCGTTTGATTGACCTCCTTGGGGAGATCTTGCATAGATCTACAGAAATGAGTGGAAGAATTTTCTTCCTCCATGATAGATCTCATCTATCTACTTCTTCTTTAGATGGAAAAGATGAAGTGTGTTATAGCATCATTTTCCACCTTCATATGCTTGATGATTGATGATTTGGCCTTGGGCACCCCTTCCCCTCATACTTGAACATCTTCACAAAAAACAGTATCTTAAAACCCATACACGACTTTTCCCAGACTTTTCCACGTATATACGCGAGTCCATTCATACTTATCCATGTATGCCTTTTTAATCATTAAAAAATATATAATATTCCCTATTTTTGAGGTAGGGTTGATGGTTATTCACGTAATTCAACCACCCCAGCCTGTGGCCTAGCTATTTCCAACTACTGAAACTAAGTTGGAGGAGTATAAAATACCCTCATGTGTATGGCCTAAGGGAGAGATAAAATTATAGATATTATACTCTGATGGAGCCCTATTTCAAGTCTGATATTCTCGTGCCTCCTGCACTTCCCAGGTATATTCAGGAAACCCTTGTTTCCTTGAGATGCTTATCATCCTATATGACATCTAGTGTGCACACATCTTGGAAGAATTCTTGTGAGGTGAGGGCTGGACGGATCCACAGAACGGTATGCTCGAAGGCCGTGGAAGGATTCAGGTGATCTCTCCACATTTTTATTACTGTATGTGCCATTTATAATAAGAAGAACCATCTTGTTCCCGATATTCACGTGTTTATATCTCTTTATATATGTGTAATAATCATTAATTGAATGTTTAATATTGTTCTTATGATATTATGCATGAGTTACACTGAAATCTAGGAACTATATATGCTGTACAACTAGAGTTTCATGTTCGTTCTTTCTTGATTTTCAGGTTACGAAGCACGAAGGGTTGCTGGGGGTTTGCACCCCGCGGGATCTACATCATACGTTGGACTTTCGGGTAAGTTCTGCAACTTTCTATATCTATTTTTCAGTATAAAAGATAGGTTAAGTGAGTCCTTCTTGAATGGTATCCCCCTGATCTGTGAAGGTTGCCAACCCAAAAAAATTTAGGGTATTATATCCCGAAACAGAAATGGTGACTTCGCTGGGGATCACATTTTTGTGATTTCTTGTTTGGGTTGTTCTATCTGTCTTGGGTTCCCAACATTTTCTATCACTTTTTCCAGTTCAGTAAATCTTTTTCGAGTCAGACAGAAGACCTGGTCTCCTGATCAGGTTTGACCTTTTTTGTTTTTCTTTATTTACCTTTCCGTACGTGGTTTTTCTTCTGCACAGTCACATATATACGTTTTTTTTTCAAAGGGACCCGCATATACGCAAGTTTCCTTTGACATAGTCGCGTATACACGCTTGTTGCTAAACTGCAAAAGCACGTATGCCTGGGTAAAATTTGAAATTTTTGGTTTTAATCTTTTTTGGTCTTGTCTGCCTATAGTGAAATGTTCTTGTAGTGTCTTTGAAGTCTTTGGACTGTGTCTAAAGTGGTTTTGTGCCTATTTCTCTCTTATTTATGTGAAGACCCGCTCATTTTATGAAATCTTCGTTTATTGTGTTGTCAATTCTGGCTTGAGCACCAAGATCTTTTCTTGAAGTTTCTTGGTTGTTCTGAGTATTCAAGACAGAGAGCTTCTACTCATTTAATCTTCCTAACCTTATGAGTTGCCTTGCATTTGGTTTTTCACTTTTGGTGTGTGTGTTTTTCTTGATTTCCTAGATTGGTTTTGTTTCAATTTTCTAAGAGTCTCTTCTTGATTATTTGGAATTTTTTGTTCATTGCAATTTTATACTATTGTGTTGATTTGTTTTATTGAGTTTCTTGTCTTCCTTTTTCTCATACAAGTCCCGCTGCAAGAGTGGCATGGTTGGCTTTGGGCATTTTGTTGAGACTTTTGCTTGAAATTCAAGATTGCCTGACTCAGTTACTGGATAGTTCCATTGGTATTTTTTGAATTTTCCTTTTTCTATAAACTCGAAAGCCCAAAAAACATTTTGTTTTCCATTGCTTTTGTTTTCATTTTGTTTGACGATTTCTTTTCATCTTTTGAAGCTTTATTGAGTGTCTAATATTAGGTTCCTGACTTGATTAGGAAGGGAGTCTTCTTTGGATTTGTTTCTCTTATATCAAGTATTTTTTGGCATTTTTATACATAAGAGGTATGATTTGGGAACTAAGTTTGTTGACTGCCAAAAAAGTGATTGAACCTTGGTGTTTTTAGAGACTTCTCTTTGCTTGTTTAGATTCAGCATCTTATGATTTTCATGGCATTTCTAATTTGCATTAGGTGCACATAAGAATTTTTAGTTTTTTTTGTAACTTTTGAGTTGTGTGGAGTGTAAATATCTGAAAATAAAATAAAATATAGTCTCGTAGAACCTGTGTAGAAATCACTCTTCATCGAAGGGAAATCAGTGCATTTGCATGTAGTTTGGTTTTCATTGGTTTCTTTCTCTGTCATACAAACACCATCAGTTTCATTTCCACATGCCCTTGACATAAAATAACAACCAACTAAAATGAGAAATATAATTAAAAACAACTAGAATTTTTTTGTATTAGTGTCATACACCAACTAGCTAGGTTGCAGGGCCTTGGATAAGGTGAGTGGAGAGTTAACTCTCCAAGGCTGCTCAAATTTTTAAACATAGAAGTTTATTAATGAGACAAATCCAACATCGTTAAGTGGACCAGGAAAGCTCTCCTCCATAGAGTCAAGTGCGAGAGAAAGTGTAGGCAGAGAAGAGAGATACCACCTCTTCTATTTGTTGAATCTTGACCTGAGACCGTTCTGCCTGGCTGCCGATACGGATTGGTGCCCATAGTTTCCTATCCTAGGGACCACACAGGTGACTGCAAGGTAGAATACCCGTGGTACCTGAGGAAGACGTTGCATCACTTCCATCAGTGCTTCTGGAGGGTGCCCTTGTGAAGCTTGGGTACTTGCACCGGTAAAGGTTGTTGTTAGGAGGTCAACGTAAATGTTTCTGTTACCTTTGCTAGTAGGCCTGGGTTGTAATTACCCCAGACTACTTTCTGGAGGTCCTATTCTTCGCTTTCTTGTATTTTGGTGTCCGGTACTCATCACTCAGAACAAAAAATACCTGAGAGTTGTTTGTTTGGCTGTATCTTAGGTACTTTGTAGAGCGTGTTCTTTGCTCGTAGATTGCTTAGCTTCATATTTTTTTTTGAGTCTAATAAATCTTTTAAAGTGGCTGACCGATCGCCTTTGCAATCGAGGAGGCTTCGTGGGTTGTCTCTCGCGAGTGCCGAGCCTTCTTCAAGGAGGAGTAGGAGTAATTCAGAGGGTTATTTTCACCCGGTGTTTTCAGATGCAGCAGAGAGAGATCATCTGTTAGGGCTAGTTGTTTCTGTAGTTGGTTTTTGTGTTATTGTCTGTGCCAAGAGGAGTGCTTCACTCATCTCGAGAGATTTATTTCTGGCAGAAGAAGTCCCTTAGCCTGCTGAGTCTCTTCCGTCTCCTTTTCCTGCTAGTTATCTATTTATCATCGAGTACATCAGACCTGAGTCTCAGAGACCAGAGAGTCCTTATCCATCACATTCTTACCTTTCGATGGCCACGACTGGGAACACAGCTTCAGCTGTGAGTGCTGCAAGTATTCATACTCCTTCAGTTGAAGGAGGAGGCACCATTGCTATATCTTTGATTGCTTCTAGTACTGCTATGTTTGGCTCTGGTCACACCCAAGCACATGCTTCTCAATATGGTCCCTTTTGTTTCAGAATGCCCACTAGTGGGATTCCTTATTTTTCATTCTCCATTGTTGCAGCTGCATCTGCACCCATATCCTCTGTGGCTAGTGGATCAGCTTCTTTTCAAGGGTTCCCCTTTAGAAGTGGGCACACCCCTAATTCGACCCCTTCCTTAGGATCTTTCCCTTTCACTTCCCAGAATCAAAGTTTCAATCCATGATCTGGAGGTAAGAGTTCTACTACCTTTACAGCTTGGAAACCTATTTTCACAGCATCAGGAGTAGGGAATCAGTTTCTCGCTAGTCATCAAGGAAATGTTCCTTTCTCTTCATCAAGTGCTTATCATGATTTTTCTCCTTTTTAAAATGCATGGAACCCCTACCGGGAGGTTTCTTCTTCATTCACTACCTCAATGGGGGGAAGTAGTCTGGTTTATAGTAACTTCATGTTGGGACAAGGTCCTTCTCCGAATGCTCGGTCACAAGGGTTTTCCTATGGCCCAAAATTTTCTACGAACTCTATCTGGCAACCTGGTGCCTCATCAAATCCAGGTTATTATTTTCAGAATGTGGGGAATCCATCCTATCCAGGATGGAATTCCCAGGCTCCTCCTCGATTACCATTTCTAGAAAATTAAACTTGCTAGATTTTTCGAAATTGATTAACGATCCTATCCGATATAGTCCGAGGTGGCCTCCGGTCCCCACCAAACTACCCTCAGACATCCTAAAGTTTGAAGGGAAGAATGGAGAAGATCCGGCAGATCACATAACCACTTTCCATTTATGGTGTTCATCAAACTCCCTGATTGATGATTCGATTAGGTTGAGGTTATTTCAACGCACCTTAAATAGAAATGCAGCCAAATGGTATATTGAGTTAACTAGGGGCAGTTTCGCCACTTTTGGAGATCTGGCTACCATGTTTCTAAATTATTTTCAGTTGCATGTCCGTTACGATGTCAGGACTGAACTCCTGGCTAATTTTAAGGAGGACAAGGCAACTCACATTTCTGATCATATTCAGGAATGGAAAAGAAGGAAGATGCCCATTAAAGCCTATATTCCTAATGAATTCCTTCTTGAGTTGTTTTTGAAATCCTTGCAGCCAGATATTTCTAAGGACGTATCTCCGAGGAACAAGCTATTTTTAGGGCTCAACAATTAGAACTGATTTATTCTTAGTCTGGAGTCCTTAATAAAAAATTTCCTGATGCTCCTCACTCCAAATTGGACTTGTCAAAAACTAAGCCTGGTCCTCATGGTGATGGACTTATTGGTTCGGTCGATAGCGGTCAAGCTAACTTGCTTAGTCAATTGCAGCAGTTGTCCATACAATCTGCTTCTTATAATCAGGCTATGCCTTTGGTATCAACTCCTTCCCAGTATTTGCCAATAAATGTTGTCCAGAATTCTAACCCCAAAGGAAATCAACAATCCGAAGGGAAGAAGAAAGGACGAAATAATAAATAAATCCAACGAACATGTTGGTGAGGGTCAAAAAGATAAAAATAAAGTCAAGGTTCCATGCAATTTATGTACTGGAGACCATCTTACTCACCTTTTCCCTAAAATTCAGGATGCGTAGTGCTTGTTAGCTTAAAAGGGTTCTTCCAGTTCCCATCCTGTGTTAACAAACACTTTTCCCCAAGGGAAACAATTAGTTGTTGGCGCGAATCAAATACTGAGGCTCCCTCTGGGGGCACCCAGGAAGGGGAAAACACATCAAACATATATATGATGAGTGCTCATCCAGATATCGCTATGCGATCTCGTGATTATGGTGAAGCTGAGTCTTCAAATGCTAAGGGTGTTCCTGATAGTACTGAGTCACTTGATATTACGAGGCCCACTGTTGAGCCTATACCTCAGATGCCAAAGGAATCTACAAAGTGTATGACGATTAATCCAAATTCCAAAGCCGCCCAGAACTAATATGTTGCAGAAGATCTGGCAGAAAGTCCTTATGCCATGTCGGCTCTCGAGGTGCTCTAGTCTTGTCCAGCTCAGCGAACTGCTCTCCTCGCTGCTATTGGGGCTGTTGATCCAAAGCATTCTCTTATGATGACATTTGATATGTCTAATTTCAAAAAGAGACTTCCTCCTCATATGGCTTTCCATATTATATCGTTGTATAAAAAATGCAATATATTTCGAACGGTCGTTGATGAGGGTTCTTCCACGTGTGTGATGTCTCTCGCATGCTAGAAGGCAATAGGATCTCCTACAACTGTTCCTTCAACCACTCTTTTGACTACGTTTGATGGTCATTCTCATAGGCCGCATGGTATTGTCTTATCTTTGCCCATCTATGTTGGGGGAAAAACTGTTAACATCGACGTTGAGATAGTTGATGCAAGCTTCGACTACAACATTATGTGGGGGTGGAACTGGATATATGAGATGGATGCGATTGCGTCCTCATTATTTCGCATTATTTGTTTCCCTCACGAAGGGAGGATTGTCACAATTGACCAACTGGATTGTTCTCCTATAGACCCGAATGCTTCTATTGATTCAACTATTCCTTTAGTGGATAATATCAAACCGTCTGTTGAGAATCTATGGGTTGGAATGTATTCTTCTTTGATGGGTACTTTCGATATTCCACCTCCTTACATTCATATAAATTAAATTTCATCCTCCAAGGCTCCTATTCGAAGAGAGTTCTTTAGAGCTCATTATTTTTCGGACCCTTGGACCTTACCTTCCCCTACCTCCACATTAGCATAAGGTCAAGTGGGTGGAATGGCACTTCCTATGTCTGCAACTGAGATTGCTTATAGCTCTATTGTTGAATCTGTAGAATCCACTTCAGTTTCTCTTTCATCCGAGGAATTGGATGGAGATGTGGCCCCAGCTTGGACTCTTAATTCTTCTTCTACCCAGGATTTACTTGATACCACTCTTCCCTCTGAAGAGGCTATCCTGGAAGCTATGAATGGTATAGACAGACCGTGGGATTATTTGCATCATCGGTCTTAATTTTTACCAGATTTGAGCGAAGTTGAATCAATTTTTCCTAGTCCTCAGTCTTTTGGTCCTGTTCACCCGGTACTAAACCCTTTAGCACCAACACAGGTTTTTGCTGAAGGGAACATGGCTGTGATTTCTCCGATTATCCCAGTGAACATTTCCATGAATCCTAAAATTATTGAGAATTTTTTCATCGGAGCTGAATGTTCCCCTGAAGAGGTTCAAATCTACATCGATCTCTTTCGAGAGTTTAGGGATGTGTTCACTTGGTCTTATGAGTAAATTCCTGGTATAGATCCATCTATTGTCGAGCATGAGATCAAGTTATATGAAAATTCTAAGCTTGTAAGGCAAAATATTCATCTGGTCAACCCTAGTGTTGTCGACAATTGTTGTCTACCCTAGAGACAGTCTAGAGCTGCCATAGACCAATGCCTAGGACATCTTAGCATAGCAGGAGGCATATAATATAACTGGGTTGTCAATCCAAAGACTCTCCTACTATCTCTTGTTAAGCAAGGAAATTGATTTTAAATGGGACCAGCAATCACAAAAACTATCACAGGGAAAGTAATGTTGCAGAGACACAATGCAAAGCTCCAATATTAAAGCATCAGACAGTTAAGAGACAATTTACTGTAAAGAAGGCCGATTCAAATAATATGTCACAGAACTCAAATATCAGAAGTGTATGGAGGGAAAGAAACACAAGAGGATACTAGTTAACTTTGATCTGATACCCAGATACACAACAGAACCACATATGGGCTTATCATTCTAAGAATCCATACATGACAATGGCGTTTTAAGAGCACCCTCCCAAAGCAACTAATATAGCAGAAAAGTCGGTGAAATGAATATGAAACAGTATATCATGCCTAAGCCTATTTAAAGCGCTTGACTAATCCAAATATGGGCATCAACTAGGATGAATTCTTATCTAAAATCAGTGAGCCACTCGCATTCCAGTAACATGATACAAAAAGATGTATGAAATGGAATATTGTATTAAACACATAAAGAAAAGTACATACTATGAAATACCAAAGACCAGAATCCTCATTACAAATAGAACTCCTCCTCACTGAGACCCTACGGGCTCTAAGCCTCTATACAAAAGCTTTACGAAATGTATACAAAAATGCCTTTCACAGCACAATTTTCTGATAAAAGTCTGGAAACCTTACAATGTTTTTCTTCTTCCCTTTTATAAAGGAAGGAGGAGAGAAAACTCATAAAAGAAGTAGGTGAAACAATTAACTATTTCATTGAAACAAAATGGTGAGAAAATGCTTGCCCAAAGTGTTTGACGGTGCAAGAACGCTGTAAGTACTCTGTGGTTGCTCCATAACATAAATGAAGTAGGTCCAAATCTCTTCAGGGGTAAGGCATAAAGAATAAAATATGTAACATTCTGTACCTCCCCAAGAGAAAAATCTATTGAAATAAAACCTGGAGGATATGATGTTGGTGCACTTGTACTCTTTGCCTTCTAAAAGTTGAATTGGAATTTAAATTTTTCAATGCCAGACACTGCATTCCTTAATTCTCAACTGATATCCCTTGTTGTGAAATTAATGTCTTTAGCTACCAGAATCTACCTTTTCAATTTCTCTGAGGGGTTTGATATATTCCAGCCTAGCTTCATTAAATGAAGTTCTTATCAAAAATATATCCCCGGATCCCTACTCCATCATTCCGCACCTGATAGATGGTCCTCTGGAATGCTCTCGACCTCTGTATGTAAGACACAAATAGCGATAATTCTTCAGCGCCAGTCACCTGCAAAATCCACAAACATATTAAAGGGAACCAGAGTCAGGGATGGACATGCAATGGAGGTGGCCGTGTGACAAAGTGACATGATAACGATGGCGGCAGTACGCAGGGTGGTGGTGAAAATGCAGTGGAACAGTGGTGGATGAGCCGGGCGGAGATGAGACATACGGTGGAACAACGATAAATGGACGTGGCAGAGGCTTATAACATAAAAAGTTAAAATACAACGTATGGATAAAACATATGCATGGTGGAGGAAGGACACAATGAACACGTGGAATGATGACGTGGGCGTACAAAATACCAAGCGGAAAGGATGACAAGACGGTGGACCTGGTCAATCGGCAGGGTGCAATTGGATCCTGATCGTCCGACCTTACGACAGGATCGACGGTTAAAACGACATCAACGGGAAATGTATGGTGGGCCAGGGGAGCGATGGGCTTGGGCTAAATCTCGGGCAGCTTAGGAGGAGGACCACCGTCGGATGAAGCGCGCAGGATCGGATGGTGTAAATGAATTTCGTTGCCCTTCTATTGACTGAACAATAACGTGCGAAATAGAAGCGGTTTTGGGACGTACAGAGGGAAACTTGTCGCGCAGCGTATGGAATCACTGGCCGAAGGGAGAATACCACTTGCCTCAGATGAGCGGTGCGGAATAATCAGCTGGTTTTGAAGGCGCGGGGACCACCAAAGCGAATAGAACTATGGGCCGTCGATTTATGTTTAATCGGACGGCACGGAACGCGCCCGATGAACATGTACGTTAGGTGCCTTTCAGACTTAGCACTCAGTCATAGACTTTGGTCATGTGGACAGTAAGATACAGGGGGCTGCGGCTAAAGGGGCTAGACCTCTTATGATTTCGGATACGCGCTCGTAGTGTTTTCTGATGCGTTTTCAGGGGGCGGGATAGGCAACAGTCAGAAAAATGAATGCATTAAGCCAGGATAGGGAACTTGATAGTTGAGGGGGAAGGAATTGAAGATCAATAATTTAAATGAGAGGCTGTCATGGACAACATCGGCTCCAACTGGGGACGGCGCGTTCATACTTAGACGTGTCGAGAACTTGCAGACCTCCAGATCACAATCTTATGTAAACCCTGTGGATTCTTCCCTCAAAAGCCTTTTCCTTTCATGATTTATTATAACATCCGCATCATCCAGTCAGTAAAAAAACAAAATTTAATATACAATATGGTACAGTCAGGTCACCACGACCCAAATCAGAATTGAAAGTAGGGTTTCAGAAATTGGCCATTTACAGGGGCATCCAGCACATCGCCCTGTAAATTCTCCAATATAAACGTGTTATTGCCTCCCTGCTCCACAATTTTAAATGGGCTGAACCAGAGGGGGTCGAATTTGCCATGCTTACTCTTTTCAGCCCTCCAGACATCCCATCAAAGCACCAGATCTCCAACCTGAAATTTTATGTCTTTTACATGCTGATCAAATATGTTTTTCATTTTTTCCTAATATTCAGCTAATCTCTGGTTCACCCGATTCCGTGTTTCCTCCAATTCCACCAATTGATTGATTCTCCTGACCATGTCATCAGGTTCCTCTTGATTTTATTGCATGAAACATGCCACTGGTAAGGCCAACTGCACAGGAAACACTACTGCTTGTCCATACACCAGCTCATATGGAGATTTTCCAGTTGCTCTCTTGCTGGTTATTCTATTTGCCCATAGAGAAAATTTCAATTGGGAATCCCAATTTTTCTGATTATCATTGATTATTTTCTTCAAGGCCCTCACCAGAGTTTTGTTGGAAGATTCTGCCAGACCATTCCCCTATGGATAGTAAGCTATAGAATGATTCAATGTAATATTATACTGCTGACAGAAATTTACAAATTTTGCAGACTTGAAGGCCTGTGCATTATCAATCACTATTCTAGCAGGACATCCAAACCTGGATATGATGTTTTCTTCCATGAATTTGATTATTACAGTGTCTGTAGCATTCCTTGTAGGTATGGCTTCCACCCATTTTGTAAAGTAATTTGTGGCTGTTAATATCCATTTATGTTGCCCACTTGATGAGGGTGTATTTCTCCAATAAAATATATTCCCCATTGTTGAAATGGCTCGTTCACATGAACTGGAATCAAGGGCAGAGCTGCTAACTTCTGTTTCTCAACAAATTTCTGACACTTATCACACACTCTAACCCAAGAAAAAACATCTCCAAATAATTTAGGCCAGTAGAAACCAGCCTTCAGAATTTTATGAGCTGTGGCCCTCCAGCTGTAATGGCCTCCACAAATTCCTTCATGAAACTCTATCATTATACTCTCCACTTCATTTTCTGTGAGGCATAATAGTAGAATGCCGGAAGGATCTCTCCAATATAATTGACCATTAGCAACTATATACTTCTGTGATTTCAATATTAAAGCCCTGTATTTTGTCTTATCACGCTGGGTGGGCGACTGAGTGTCAAAAGATATTAAACTATTTCTTTGTACCATGGACTGGTGAGATATTTCATGTGTACTTTCTGAGTAGCCATTTCCATTCCTTGCTGCTGTTTCTCTTTTTCAGATTCTTCATTTTTCTGCAATAACACTCCAGCTACTGTGTGAGGTGATCTAAAGGAAAAGATCATAAATGGTCTAGCATAATCAGGTCCAGCCAACACATGGGCCTCAGCAAATGCAGCTTTAATTCTAGCAAAGGCCTCCCGTGACTCTTGTGACCATTTCACCTCATTATTATTTTTCAACATATCTGTTATATGCCTAACTATCTCAGCATAATTAGGGATGAATCTTCTTAGAAAATTTATTTGTCCTAAAAATACTTGAACTTCTTTTTTATTTCTGGGGAGGGGAATACTATTTATAACTTCCACTCTTTTAGGGTCTATTCTCACCCCATCTTTAGTTACAATATGCCCTAAAAGCTTGCCTTCCTCTAATGCAAATAAATACTTTTGTGGATTTAGAGAAAGACCATACCTTCTGCATTTTTCAAAGGTTCTTCGTAAATGCTCAATGTGTTTAGCATCATTCTTTGAAAACACTGTCATATCATCAAGGTACACCCCCAAAAATCTATCCTGCTCCCCAACAAAGGCTATGTCCATCGCTCTCTGAAAAGTGGCCCCTGCATTAATCAGTCCAAAAGGCATCCTGGCATACATGAATGTTCCCCACGGTGTGGTGAAAGCAGTCTTCTTCTGATCTTCTGGAAATACAGCTATCTGATTGTAACCAGAAAAACCGTCTGTCATTGACATTCTAGAAGCTCCCACCACTTTCTGCAGGATGTGGTCCATCCTAGGCAGTGGATAATTATCTTTTAAAGATGCTCTATTTAAATTCCTGAAATCTACACACAGCCTTATTTCTCCATTCTTCTTTCGAACAGGGACCAAATTAGCAACCCATTCAGAGTACCTTAATGGCACTATTATTTTGGCCTTTAGCAGCTTCTTGATTTCTTTTTCAATGGAGGGAAGCAGCAGAGGATTTATCTGTCTGAGCTTCTGTTTATAAGGTTTTGCATCTTCCCTCAGGGGGATTTTGTGCTGCATTATACTAACATCAAAAGTTTTTAGGTCGTGATAGGACCACGCAAATACATCTTTATAAGATTGAAACAATTTCAGGTATCTTTCTTTATATTCCTCTGGGACCTTCTTAGATAGCTTTACAATTTTAGGCTCAAGATTGGTACCCAAATTCAGATCTTCCACCTGATTTTCTTCTACTATTCTCTCGCAGGGACAGCGGTTTGTCGAACAATCTTTCTGAAGGCACCGGCCTCTGAGTATAACATTTCCTTTCAAAGCTGTGACACTTTATTTCACCTTGTTCTCTTCCACCTTGTTTTCTTTTGAGACATTCCTAGAAGCCTCATCTTCTTCACAATCATCAATCTCCATATTGGAGAACTCTCCCACTGTCTCCAGGAATTTCTTCATCTGCTCATCATCTTCAAATACCTGCCAATGCTTAATATTATCTGGGATTGATGGTCTATATCGTACCTCGATTTCATACCTCAAGAGAGGATTCTAAGGCGGACGAAAAGTACGGGCCGCTACAGCAATTGAATCTGCCATTCTTTTCTGCTCTCGGGGCATGAACTGGGTATTGAATGCTGAGAAGAAATTCTCCACCATGTCCCACACTTCATTTCTGTATGCCCTCAAACGAGGGTGCTTGGTTTGACACTGATTTTTAATATGTCTGACCACCAGCTCAGAATCTCCCAGAACCTTCAAACATTGTATACCCATTCTCTTGGTTGTTTGCAATCCTAACAACAGTGCCTCATATTCATCTATATTATTAGTAGCTTCATATTCCAATTTAAAATATAGTGGCACCCATTTTCTTGTGGGGGAAATTAATAACACTCCTGCTCCATTACCTTCTCTTGAATTTTCTCCATCAAAATGTAGAGTCCATACTCCTGCTTCACGGTCTTCTAAAGGTTTCTCAGTCTTGATTTGGCAGAAGGAAGGTTCATGAGAAAAAATTTGATCTTCTTCAAACATAAAACATGAAAAATATCCTTCTTTGCTGTAGACTGGTGAATTCTCTGAGCTGTCAGCCTTAGTCACCATTTTGACAAATCTAGTTTCTCTATACAATCTCCTCTCCTGGCCACCAAAAACAGGGACAGTAGCATATGTTAAATCCATCTTGAGTGACCCACCAATTTTTTTTCCCCACGACCTTGACAACATCATGCCAAAGCGAGCTAGGATGTCTGCTACCACAATGTCCATCACTACACTTCTTGCTGGGATTTGGGCCAGATTGACCACTAAATATTTAATCATCCCCAAGCATTTAACTCTTTTGGAATCAAATGAATACAGGTCTTTATATGGACGTGTGATTTGTAGACCTAGTTGTTCCATGACTGACAAAGGCATAAGATTATGGGAAGCCCTAGAATCTAACATACAATTGTGTAACAGCAGGTCATGAATAACTAGAGACGCATAGAAAGGAGGAGTAGAGGGGTCTACCTCCTCGACATGTGGACCAAAAACTACCAAGGGTCTTTCCTCTTGAAGATTGAGACTGTCTGGAATTATTGGTGCTTCAGGAGGAAGTAATAAAGAAGTAACTTGAGATTGATATACAGGTTGTTTTAACAGTTCGGTCAAAGGGACTGGGATTTTGACTTTCTCAAGTTCTTTTTGCAAATTGAAAGCAGAAGGGAGTTTTTCTATTACAACTTCTTTCGACTCTTTATTTTCAACTGAAGGTTTAACTTATTTTAATACAGACTCAGCGTTAGGAGGGGTGAGTACTTTTGAAGAAGAAGGATTTTGATCAACAGACTGCAAAGGTTTGTTCAGAGGACTCTTACCTTTATCTGTGACTTTCTTCGTTGTTGACTCCTTTTGAATAGGTGCTTCCTTCTGAGGAGGCTCTTCTTCATGTTCTTGGGTCCTAGTTCTCTTTCTGGAAGATCTGAGATCATATCTCCTATTGAAATGTGCTTGCATGAAATC
The DNA here is from genome assembly GCA_034641835.2 of Pinus albicaulis. Taxonomy (NCBI): domain Eukaryota; kingdom Viridiplantae; phylum Streptophyta; class Pinopsida; order Pinales; family Pinaceae; genus Pinus; species Pinus albicaulis. Next base: position 1,613,627,376 of record CM076582.1, read on the forward strand.
ATTAAACTGTTTGCAGTAGTGATCAATTTCTGCATCTTCTGCGTCTCTGATTTCTTCTTCTTCTTCTTGCAAAGGGAATTCTATTTCATCACTATTTGAAAAGGAAAGATTTGCATCTTGCAGTTCATAGGCAGTGTCATCAGTGGAGTCATCTGCTGGGCCTTCCAGGTATAATGGGTGTGGTACCTGATCTTGTTGCTCCTTTGCTTCTCTTGGGAGAATTTGCAGAGGTGGCTTTCTATACTGAGGATTGTAACCTCTATTTGGAGCATTATAAAAATTCTTGGGGGTTGTATTCTTGGCCTCCAATTCTAGCTTGACCATATTTTTTATCATCTTGCTTATTTCATCTATTTTATCTGCATCCTTATCCTAGTTAGAAGTAGATACTTCTTCTTTTCCTCTTCTTCTGGCATCTTGCTCAGTTTTTCCTTTTAATTTTCCAGTGGAGGCAAAGTTCACTTCCAATTCAAGTGCATCTGACTGAGCATCATCTAGGGTGGCAGGCTTTCTTTCCCTGAGTGAGAAACCAAAATCAGAGTCAAAGGCAGCTATAAAAACAACTTTGGCAGCATTCTAATGAGGCTTCATATCTGCAGGGAGATTTAGATATAACTTATTAAATCTCTTAATAAATTCTGACACCCCTTCATTATTTTTCTTCTTGAGTGTATTGAATTCAGTAAGACATTGTCCATGGTATTTATTTTCTCCCCATTTCCTGAGAAAAGTATTCTCCATATCATCCCATGTGGTTACTGAACGGTTTCCCAATGTCTTGAACCATTTTCTGGCTTCACCGTCCAAAGATTGCACAAACAATCTTAAGACCACGTCTAAATGTTCAACATTAAAGTTCTCTGCGAAAGAGCAGAAAGTCTCAAGATGTTTTTGAGCATCAATTTCGTTTTCTCCAGTGAATCTGGGCAATATCTTCAAATAATCCTAGGGCATATAATTTAGCACTTGAGGTAATGCTAGGGGAGCATATTTATTGAGCAAAAAGGCAGGAACATTAGCCATTGGAGGAGGTGGGGGTTGTGGAACAATATGGTGTACAAATGAAGGAAGAGGAGCAGGAGGAAGTGGAGTATGAATGACAATACGGATATACTATACAGCAGCCTGAGGTGTAGACGGAAACAATTCACGATTAATAGGGGCTACTTCTGTAACTTCTTTAACTTCTTCAACCTCAGGGGTAGGAAAAAAGTTCTCCTTGGTTCTAGCACTTCCCCTGGGTGAGCTATCTGAGTAGTATTCGGGATTTTCCTCAGTGGATTCAGGATTTCCTACTGGAATTTCTTGAGAAGAGGAAGATGGACAATCTTCTTCAAAAAACTCAGGGATTTCAGCACGAACTGATTTCCTCTCTTTCCAACTTCTTCTATGTATAATCTTCTCTGGGTCAGACACGGAGGGTATCTTCGATTTGGACGTATCTGACCTTAAATGTGGCTTACGAGGAGCCAGGACTACAAAATATTTATCAAATGAATAACAGTGTGGAGTCGCCAAGGTGAGAGATATGCAACTCTTCAACTCTTTGTGCTCACCTGATTAGAGAGTGAATCAATATTTTCGAGGCCCGGGGAAACTGATATTCTTAAATCCGTCCCCATTAACGGCGCCAAAAAGATGTTGTCGACAGTTGTTATCTACCCTAGAGACAGTCTAGAGCTGCCATAGACCAGTGTCTAGGACATCTTAGCATAGCAGGAGGCGTGTAATAAAGCTGGGTTGTGAATCCAAAGGCTCTCCTACTATCACTTGTTAAACAAGGAAATTGATTTAAAATGGGACCAGCAATCACAAAAACTGTCATAGGGAAAGTAGTGTTGCAGAAACACAATGCAAAGCTCCAATATTAAAGCATTAGACAGTTAAGAGACAATTTACTACAAAGAGGTCTGATTCAAATAATATGTCACAGAAATCAAATATCAGAAAGTGCATGTAGAGGAAGAAACATAAGAGGATATTAGTTAACTATGGTCTGATACCCAGATACACAACAGAACCACATACGGGCTTATCATTCTAAGAATCCATACATGACAATGGCGTTTTAAAAGCACCCTCCCAAAGAAACTAATATAGAAGAAAAGTGGATGAGATGAATATGAAACAGTATATCATGCCTGAGCCTATTTAAAGCACTTGACTGATCCAAATATGGGCATCAACTAGGATGAATCCTTATCTAGAATCAGTGAGCCACTCGCATTAGAGTAACATGACAAAAGAAGATGTATGAAATGAAATATTGTATTAAACACATAAGGAAAAGTACATACTGTGAAATACCAAAGACCAGAATCCTCATTACAGATAGAACTCCTCCTCACTGAGACCCTATGGGCTCTGAGCCTCAATAAAAAAGCTTTACTAAATGTATACAAAAATGCCTTTCACAGCACGATTTTCTGATAAAAGTCTGGAACCCTTACAATGTTTTCTTCTCCCTCTTTATAGAGGAAGGAGGAGAGAAGACTCATAAAAGAAGTAGGTGAAGCAATTAACTATTTCATTGAAACAAAAAGGTGAGAAAATTCCCGCCCAAAGTGTTTGCCGGCGCAAGAATGCTGTAAGTACTCTGTGGTTGCTCCATAACATAAATGCAGTAGGTGCAAATCTCTTCAGGGGTAAGGTATGAAGAATAAAATATATAACATTTTGTACTCTTCTGAGAGAAAAATCTGTTGAAGTAAAACCTGGAGGATATGATTTTTATGTACTGGTACTCTTTTTCCTTCGAAATTTGAATTGGAATTTAAATTTTTAATGCTTATTAATCGCATTCCTTTATTTTCAATCGATATCCCTTAGAGTATTTTTAATTTTCTGCCTACCGTAATCTTTCTTTTGAATTTCTCTCCGAGGGGTTTGATATATTCGGCTCAACTTCATTAAATGAAGGTCTTATCAACAATATCTCCCTTGGATCCTCGCCCATCATTCCGCACCCGATGGCGCGGTCGTCCGGAATGCCCCTCGACCTCTGTATGTAAGACACAAATCATTTATACTCCTTTCGCCGCCGCCCACCTCGCAAAGATACGAAACATATTAAAGGGAACCAGACTCAGGGATGGAAATGCAATGGAGGTGGCCGTGTGACAAAGTGACATGATAACAATGGCGGCAGCACGCAGGGTGGTGGTGAAAATGCAGTGGAACAGTGGTGGACGAGCCAGGCGGAGATGAGACATACGGTGGAACTACGATAAATGGACGTGGCGAAGGCTTATAACATAAAAAGTTAAAATACAATGTATGAATAAAATATATGCATGGTGGAGGAAAGACATTATGAACACGTGGAACGATGACGTGGGCGTACAAAAGACCAAGGGGAAAGGATGACACGACAGTAGACGTGGTCAATCGGTGGGGTGCAATTGGATCCTGACCGTCCGACCTTACGACAGGATCGACGGTTAAAACGGCATCAACGGGCAATGTATGGTGGGCCAGGGCCGCGATGGGCATGGACTAAATCTTGGGCAGCTTAGGAGGAGGACCACCGTTGGATGAAGCACGCAGGATCAGACGGTGTAAATGAATTTCGCTGCCCGTCCATTGACCGAACAATAACGCGCGAAATAGAAGCGGTTTTGGGACGTACAGAGGGACACTTGTCGCACAGCGTATGGAATCGCTGGCCGAAGGGGGAATACCACCTGCCTCTCATGAGCGGTGCGAAATAATCAGCTGGTTTTGAAGGCGCAGGGACCACCAAAGCGAATAGAACTATGGGCCGTCGATTTATGTTTAATCGGACAGCACAGAATGCGCCGGATGAACATGTGCGTTAGGCGCTTTTCAGACTTAGCACTCAGTCATGGGCTCTGGTCATGTGGACAGTAAGATACAGGGGGCTGCGGCTAAAGGGGCTAGACCCTTTATGATTTCGGACACGCACCCGTAATGTTTTCTGATGTGCTTTCGGGGTGAGGGATAGGCAACAATCAGCAAAATGAATGCATTAAGCCAGGATAGGGAACTTGAAGGTTGAGGGGGAAGGAATTGAAGATCGAAAATTTAAATGAGGGACTTTCATGGACAACACCTAGAAGCATGTCGTTTCTGTCGTGTCGAGGTAGAAGTCGTTGGAAGGTGGGATTCACTTTCCCTATTCCTGAAGGGATGAGACGAAATCCGTCCTTGTGACAAGAACAAGGAACAATTCTAGTTTGAATTGGATTTCAGAGACCAGGCAAGCATGTCCTATAGATGATTACCCCACACCTTTCATAGATCAGATTATCGATGAGTGTGTGGGAAATGATATTTTCTCTTTCATGGATGGTTTTTCTAGATACAATCAAATTACTATCCATCCTAAAGATCATCATAAGACTGCATTTATTTGTCCCTGGGGTACCTTTTCTTACAAGAAGATGCCTTTCGGCCTTAAAAATGTTGGAGCTACTTTTCAGCGAGCCATGTCATATGCCTTCCATGACATCAAACATATTATCGAGGCATACTTGGATGATTTAGTTGCTCGTTCTCGCAAGAGAATTGATCATCCTTCTCACCTCTGTCAAGTATTTGAAAGATGTTGATTTTACAAGATCCGGTTGAATTCGAACAAGTGTGTTTTCGCAGTCACATCCGGTCAGTTGTTGGGATTTATTTTGTCTACGGAAGGAATTCGAGTAGATCCCTTCAAGGTTGAGAAAATACTTTTTTTGCCTCCCCCGTCGTCTATTTGTCAACTTCAAAGTCTACAAGGAAAAGATAATTTTCTGTAGATATTTATCGTAAATTATGCCAAGATTACAAAAGGATTTATGAGATTATTGAATAAGGGAGTCCCATTTTTGTGGGATGACTTTTCTCAACACTCATTCGATGCTTTGAAAAAATCATTGACCTATGATCCTATACTGATTCCACCTGATTATAGCAGGGATTTCCTCTTGTATCTCGCAGCAGCAGAATCTACCATTGGTATGGTTCTGGTTCAGGAGGATGATGCTTTTTTAGAGCATGTTATATACTACCTTAGTCGAGGCTTGGTAGGACCTGAACTCCGCTATTATCTGATAGAGAAGCTTGCTTTAGCAGTTTTTCATGTTGTACAGTGGCTCAGACATTATATTCTCCTTAGAAAAACTTATGTTTTCGCAACAGTCAATCCATTTCAGTTTGTTCTCAGCAGGTGAGTGATTGGGGGCAAATTCAATAGATGGATTGTAATTATGCAGGAATTTGATCTTGATTTTATGTCTACCAAGTCCAAGAAATCATTAGTTTTTGCAGAATTGATTTCTGAGTTGCCCTATGGAGAGGAGATAGTTTATGATGAATCCCTTCCAGATGAACATTGTTTTCTCATTTCTTCATAGGATCCTTGGTACGTTACACTGAAATTTGTCACCATGAAATTTTAGTACTCCCCTGAATGTCCACAATATCAAAGTTCCCAAAGTCAATACTTGAAACTAATAGAAAAGCTCATAAAAGCCTTAAAACTCTGGTACCGCACTTTCTCCTAGTTTTGCCTGCGGTCCCGCACTTTTTGGCTATAAATCATGCCTAGCCAAGTGCACTTTCTGCTTATTAAAAGTGCGGACCCCTGTAAAAGATTAGAAAAGGTGAAAGTAAAATCTAGAAGCTCAGTTAAAGTCATTTTTAGAAGCTTCTAGAAACATTCCTGTGGTGGAAAGTACACTCCTTTCATGTTCATGCATCCCATCCAATAAGGAGCTAGCCCCTTGATGTAAGGAACTAATCCCTTTGAAGGAGAATTCTATCCCTTCTTGTATGGAGTTGTAACCTCCTCTTCTCCACTATAAAAAGAGGCATAGGACAGCCTCAAGGGGTTACCAATTGATGAGTTTAAGTTTAGTATTGTTGGAGGCAAACTGGCGCTATTGAAACTTAGAACCTTTTAGCTGAGATTTCATGTGGGAAGGATTACATACCTGTATGTATCTCGGTTGGAAGAGTGCAAGGCTGATCTGAGTAAAGGAAACGCCTGCTCCGGACCCCAGGAAGACCTGTACAACATCAAGGAGGACACGATTGTAAGGCTCTTCTTATTTAAGTTAATACAAATAAATCCGTTTTTATCAATATGATGTCAATTGATTGGTTTATTTTATGGATTCCTTGATCACCATAATGGATATGAATTATGAATACATGCTATGTAGGTGCTATTTTATTTTTTCTTGTTTTTGATTGCAGATCTACGAAGATAACTCTTTCGGGCGACTGAAGGACTACTACTACAAACAAGCATTGGATCAAAGGTAAGATCGTTAAACCTTTATTTCATTTAATTATGAATCGCAATATATCTAGAGAAAGATAGTTTTGTTTGTCCGTTTGTTGCTAACTGTCTGTAGGACACTTGGGAGGTCTATCTTGTCCACAAGAATGAATTATCCGTCCAACAAAATGGCGACTCCACTGGGGAGAAATTTGAGCTTTGATTTCTTTTAGTTTTGATTTATGAACTTATGTTTCCTGATTCTAATTGATTTATACTGGCTTGGGTAGTTAATCTCTGTAGAATCCCTAAGAAATCTTTGAGGATTTTTGGTTTTTTCTCTTGTTTTCTTGTGTCCGCTCTTTTCCTTTTGAGATAGTGCGGGCAGTTCCGCACTTTTCCTGTACCCACGGTGCGGGACTGCACTGGATTGCACTAAATCCTGCGGACCTTATCAAAATTTTTGAAAAATCTTAAAATCTTCTTTTCTGGATTAGTTTTTTAGGTTATCAGTGATTACCCAGACCTGTATCTTCTATCAGAAAGCCTTGGTTAAGAGTTTGTTTCAACATTTTATTTTTGATTGATTTTCTGAAAGATTTGCATGTTATAATGATTTTTCCTTTGTCTTACATCTCGCTCAAAGATTAGAAACCTTGGTATGCCTTTAGATCACTGGTATTCTCTTGTTTTCTTGCTGAGTCTGAAATCATAGAAAAAATTGTTTTATGAGTTTTAGATTATATTTTTCTCATTTGCAAATCGTTTAAACTTTTGTTAATAAGTTTGGAATTTCACTTAAAAAATGAAAATTGGATGTTTTTTCTAGTTCTTTCTGATTCAAGCAAAGAATTTCTTAGTTATATCACAAGATAAGTAAGACATCCTTAAAATATTTGAAGTTTTAATTCAGATTTAGTCCTAGAATTGTTAGATCTCAAAATAGTGTTTTTAGATTTGAGTGCTTTTCTAGAAATTGTAGTGTCTTTTGAAGAAAAAACTTAGTTTGCAGTTTCGATCTTGAACAAAAGGGATTTTTTATTAAGCATAGATCATTTTGAGTTCTCATTGAAATTAGATTTCTTTTTATTTATTCTTGTTTGAAGGAAAGATTTGTTTTTAAAATATTGCATTTCTCAACTCTTCCTTTAGCTAGAATTCATTGAAAGAAAACTGATTGTTTCTCATTATAGATGTATTTTTTAGTTTGATTTGAGTCGGGTCACTTCATGTCATCAATTTCACTTTCGCACCTATTGTCTTAAGAAACAACCTTTTAAAATCAACGCTTAAATTAAAATTAATCTAGTAACTTTTATATTTCTATGGCTCTTTTCACCAATATAGCTTAGGCTAGTGTCTTGGAGTAGGGAGTAATTAACTCTCCAAGACAGTTAAAACAAACAAGTAGTTAATCTTGCGGTAGGAAAAAATCTGATAGTCGCTTGTATGCTCTGGGAAGCTCCTCTTAAAGGAGTCAAGCACGAGGTCATATCTGAACCAGTGGGATAATCAATTCTATCTCATTGGGAACGATAGAATATTTGCACGTATTAAAAACGGTAAACCTCAGATAGACCATTGTCGAGGAGCCTGGGGTCACTTGTCGGTATACCTTGGATTATGTCAAGGAGCCTTCAAGGGGATTGAGATTTTTTACTCTACCCTTGCGCGTATGTCGGACTGTAGACTGTTCCCCTAGGTATATTAGTTCCTGTTGGTAACCATAGTGACCATAATCTTACGGTTTTTTCCTAAGGTGATGGTGGTGGAAAGATCCCACTGTACCTGGAGCAGACGTCGACTAGACTCACTTGGACTCTCCGGAGGGTTATCTTCACTCAAGATGGTTTAAGTGGAAAAACTTGCACCAGTCTATTTCATTAAGCAGGTTGTCAAGGTAACTGTTCCAACCACCCTTTTTGCATTAAATACTACGACGTTGGATTTCATCACCAACTAGTGTTTTTAGTGTGGGAAGTTACTGTTTGTGTGTGGTTCGATCTCCTAGATTTTTTTTTAAGCGTGTGATTCATTTGTTTGTTTCATTAGTGACTCTAGGAGTTTTCATTGAAATTTTCATTTGATTGCATGTGATTAATAAGTTTTAATCGTGGATGAATTACTGAGACAATCACGCAGACTTCAGGGGAAGCCCCCTGAATATACACCAAGCCAACTTGAAGGGTTGCGAGCTCTAGTATTGCCTACTAACAGTAGAATTAGATCAACAGAAATAGGAGAGTCATCTATAATTGTTCATCCTGATTATCAACTACAAAAAATAGAGCATATTCAAGAGCCGATTTCGGTTTCCGAGCTTACTGGTAGTATTTCTCCTTCCAATGAATTCGCTGAAGAACCTGAAATTTCTGAACCTGACACTGAACCTGCTGTTTTGGAACCATCTTCAGGATTTTTTACTCCAACTTCTAGTGATCTTGGTTCACCTAGGGTAAGACATATTATTACTGAAAATCTTCCTTCTGACCTCATTTCCATTGAAGAACATGTTGGTCTAGACGAAGAAGTAACTCTTCCCGAAACCCAACAGACTTTGAATCTTAGGGAGCGTGAATCTATATTCTACAGTCCTTTTAGAAGTGACTCTTGGTATTTGTCATTGACAGATTTTTTAGAGAACCCAGGTCTTAGTTTTTCACCACCCCGAATTCCTTTTCATCCTACACCAAGGGGTTATTATCCTTAATCAATCATGTCAAGTGAGTCATCTATGTTTTCCCAATCACCGGAAACATTTTTATATGGTGGTCCTTCTGTTCCTTCGGGGTACCAATCACTCTCCGGTACTTTCTCAAGAGAAACTACTCGACCAACTGAACAAGTGTTATCAATTGGTATGAATGGAACTAAAACTGAAACGTCAAACGCAGAGAAATTTTTTATGATGTCTGGTAATATTCCAAATCCTCAACCTCAAGGAAGTCAGTTACCACTTGGGGGGAAACCTCAAGGTAGTTAGTTACTGCCTGGGGGGCAACCTCAAGGTAGTTGGTTACCACCTGGGGGGCAGCCTCAAGGTAATTTTCTACCAGGACAAACTGTAGGACAATATTATTTACCTGGAGAACAACCTCAAGGACAGTACATACCTTAAGGTTATCAACCTCAAGGACAGTACATACCCCAAGGTCAACCCCAGACTCAGTGTATTCCTCAGGGTCCTTAACAACCCCAGATTCAGTACGTGCCTCAAGGTTATCAACCTCAAGGTCAGTACCCAACTCAAGGTTTCCAACCGCCTTCCAGTCAATCATTTTTACAAGGAGCTGAAAATTTACCAGTTAATTATCAACCCTAAGTTCAACCAAGCTATGGTCCTTCATATGTACAACCTTCTACGGGTCAATACTTTGGAATGAACATGGTGTGGAATCCATCGCAAGTTCAATAGACTATGCAACCTAATGTGCAGTTACCTAATTAACCTGGACAGTCCTTAGTTTTTGGTCCAACCCAGCAACCTGTTCAGCCTACTGTTCAAATCTCTGCACCTGGTTCTATTCAGCAGCCTGGGCCTAGTACACCTCAGACTCCGCCTCAAACTGTTGCAACTACTGCAACCTATGTTCAACCTACAACACCTATTTCTAGAGTATCTGTAGCCCTAGTTTCTTCTATCCCTGCATCAGTGCAAATTCATCAAGCCTCTATACCACAGTCGGGACCTACAAGTCAGACTATAGCCTAGATGCCTAGGGGACAAGCTGGTACAAGTACAATTGTCTCTAGTCAACCTTAGTTTACTTATCAACCGTACTAGGGACAGTATCAAATTGGTCAAGCTACACAAAATCCATCATATCAGTATCAGACGTACCCTGGTTATACTTATCAAATACCTCAACAACCCCAGTATGGTCCAGTTAATCCTGGTTACCCATGAGGTTACATGATTCAAAATGCACATCTGATTCCAGGATATCCTGGCTATCCTCCTCCTGGCACTGGTTTGATCACTCAATGTTATCAAGACCCTAGCCAACGGTTACCATTCATTGCAACTTTAGATTTACCAGATCTGTCGCGCCTTATGAACGATCCCATTTTTTATCTTCCATATTGGCCGTCGATGCCTACAAAGTTGCCCAGTGATATTCCGAAATTCGAAGGCAAGTCAGGAGAATACCCATCTAATCACGTTATGACTTATCACCTCTGGTGCGCATCCAATTCGCTAGTCGATGATTCTATTCGATTACGTCTTTTTTCAGAGAACTCTCATTGGTCCAGCTGCCAAATGGTACATTGAGTTACCACACAGCTCTTTTAATAATTTTAACGCGTTAGCTATAGCTTTCTTAACCCATTTTCAGTTACTTGTCAAAGACAACAATGGCACAGAATTATTGACTTCATTAGAGCAGTCTACGTCTACATACATATCTTATCACATTCATGACTGGATACGTAGAAGGCGTTTAGTAAAAGTCTTTATTCCTGATTAAATTTTGGCTGAATGGTTTATTGAATCATTATTGCCCAAAATTACTGAAGATGTGGCTAAAGGAAGCATTGTTATGGAAGAGCAAGTTATTGCTCAGGCTCAGTACCTTGACCTTGTCTACACTCAGTCAGGTACTCTGTATGATAAAATCCCCGATTTACCAAGACCTGGTCAATTAACTGCGACTCCTTGATGGTGTAACTGATTCTGTTAGTACTGGTAAGAGTAAGAAGAAGTCTTCCAAGACTACTTCTCCTATTATCACTTTACCCGATTCACCTAAAGGAGATTCTTCCCTAGAAACTTCCACCGATATCCATGTTGTAGAGACATCTACGGCCAAATCTAAAACCGGTGGTAAGAAGAAAGGTAAGAGTAAAAAGAAGAAATCTTCAAAAGAGAAAACTGATACAACTGAACCAACTGACGAAAAACTCAAACCTCGATATCCTTGTCTCATCTGTGACCATGATCATTTTACAAAAGAGTGCCCGCATAGAGCCGAGGTATCAAAATTCATTAAGGGTTCGCCTATACCTGCTGTCTTGAAGGATCCCTTTCCCAATCAAGATAGTAATGTGGTTGGATCTTCCTCCAATCCGGTTGAGGATATTTTCATGGTTGCGACGCGATCGCAAGATTACGATAGTAAAAATACTGGTAAAGAAGAAGAAACATCCAATTCTACATCAACTACATCTCCCTCAGTTTCTGATCCATTACAGATCAAGAAAAAAAATCTTCATTTATTGATTAAACCACTTGCAAAAGGTGTACTTTTTAAATCAACTTTTAATCCACATGCGAGAGCTGCTCAAAATTACAATATTGTTGAAGATTTGGAAATTTCCCCTTCAGCAATGTCAGCTTTGGAAGTATTGCAATCATGCCCATCCCAAAGAAAATTACTTTGGTCAGCCTTAGGAGCTATAGATCTCCAAGATTCGAACCTCATGATCTTCGATTTAGAAAATTTTACACCACACCTACCTCATCAAATGGATTTTCAAATTTCGGCAATAGTCAAGAACAAGTGTATCTTTCGTACTGTTGTTGATGAAGGGACTTCTACGTGTATAATGTCGATAAAATGTTGGAAATCACTTGGTTCTTCAACAATCAACCAATCACCAAATATTCTCAAAGCATTTGATGGAAGAGGTTTTCAGCCATATGGTATTTTACAAGATCTACCAATAGAGGTCAAAGGCAAAGTTGTTAATCGAGATGTGGAAGTGGTTGATGCCCCTCTGGATTATAACCTTCTCCTGGGTTGCAGTTGGTCTTACGCTATGACTATTGTTGTATCATCGATCTTTCGTCTCATCATGTTTCCTCATAAAGGAAAGATCGTTAAGATAGATCAGCTCTCATATTATTCATCTGACCCAGCCTCTACTAATAGTATCCAACATATCGGAAAATCGACTATCCCTTATAAGGATGTCGGAGTAGGTTTGATTAAAGATTCAACTTTACTGGGAACTTTTTCCTTGCCTCCTCCTAGTGTACAAACTCCTATTGCTAATATCAATATTATTACATCAAGTACTATTTCCTTTGATGATCCTTGGATAGTACCTTTAGAATCAAAATTGGATTCTTTCGAGGGCTCGATGCCTTTGAGTCCTTTTGAGCTAGCATATCAGAGAGTACAGTCGTTTTCTGATACCCATTCAACCGAATCTGATCCAGTGAATGTGGTCAATCAGGAGTCGTTTTCAATAACGAGTTTAGCTTCGACACCAATTCTGGATCATGCTAAAAAAAATTTCCATACTGATGAGCATATTCATAAATTCTTGTCTATAGATGAATTACCATGGGAAGATCTACACCATAGGTCTTCATTTTTACCTGATCTCGATCATTTTGAGAATTATTTTTCCTCCATTTTTACCACTGATTACATCAAAGAACCTCACAATCCTATCTCACATTTCGATTCTGAATTGAATTTAGAAAATATTTCTACGACGATTCCTCTTGACATTTCAGTAAAACCTGGAATTGTTGAAAACATTCACATAGGTGCTTCTTGTACACCTGAAGAAATTCGAGCATATAAGGCCCTGTTTCAGGAATTCCGTGACATCTTTTCCTGGTCATATGAAGAAATGCCAGGAATCGATCCGTCAATCATTGTACATGAAATTAAGACATCCCAAAGGTTAGGAATCAGACTTATTAGCAATATCGCAGTCCAATTACGAAACAACATCGTTTCAACCAACTTTGGGATTCTAGGATAGAGCCCTCTTTGAATCCGAGAGGGCTAGCTCTAATATGTACAAAGATGGATTTGTCTTTGAAGTTTGGGGAGCAGATATTAGGCTAGTTATGAAGGCCAAGGGTTTGTTTGTTTTTTGGATGGTTGAGCATGAAAGAAGTTGCAAAACAAACTTCAAAAGTGAGAAGTTGCAAGAATTGAGAACAAATTAGGCTAAAAGATATATATAATGCTAGTTTTTAGTCCATTGGGCTATGGAGTCATATCTGGACTTTAATTGAGCAACAACATGAAGAGTGATCCAAGGGGCAAGTCATCTACACCACAAGATTATTTGAGATAGAGTGATGGGATGGAAACAATAAGTGTTGGAGATGGTGGAAACTGATAATAATTTCACGAAGGATTTATAGTCAGTCCAAACAAGGAAAACCTCTTAAGTAACTGTTTAAAACCAACCAAGAACAGGGCTAACCATAAAATTCTTGGACAAGTTTGTATTCAAGCAGCTTAATTGACAAACAATCCAGTAATCCACATAATTACCTTCAGAAATTATGAAAACATATAAGGGAGACAGAGTGTAACTTAAGATCAATTAAAGTACTTTTAAACCTATTCTGCTTTCAGTCATCACCAAGGGAAACTTTCAGAATCTGCTTTTGGAGAAGAATTAGGACCAGGGCACACCATATCTTCCATAGCCATCTTTAATAAGCACAATAAGGAAAATAACCTTCAAGAACAATGTTTAAAGCAAACAGTGGGACGAGGGAACTCCAACGTTCCTAACTGCTTAAACTGTATTAAATCATTCCTAAATGAACAAGTTAGAGGAAAACATTGAGATAAAGCTTTCAGTTAGAGAAGGTTACTAATATACAATAGGTCCTAACTCTATAATTGGTGTTCTTTATTAGAGAATAGTGAAAAATATGACATACATAGAAGGAAAACAATAACAAAGAGAGGTGCACTTCACCGATGAGATAGACCAGGATCCCAGGAAACAACTTTTATATTGATGTCAAACCAGTTACAGTCTTCAAGTCCAATGTTTCAGTTCAGCAATCATCTTCACTATTCAACCTATCTAATCTATGACAAGCAGGGCTCCAAGGGCCCGTGAACGCTATTTACAATCAGAAGTTTAAGCTCAAATGTATATCAAAGTTTCTACAACCAACCCCTCACTTATCTTCTGTTGTAGTATATATAGAAGAATGAGGAGGTGAGATCTGATAAAAGATCTCAATTACAATTAATACAGATTTAATGGTCTCTGGCCTTTGAGGGGCTCAATGAAGAAACCGTACAGTGTTTCACCGTATTAATTGATTTTCACTTATGAATTAAGCCCGTGGGAGCTTAGTTGACCCTTTGAGGCTCCGTGTGACGCTACTAAGCATTTCATGATATCTTTTGCATTAAGTTTCATTGCATAAGTAACTTCTTGACTCTGCTGGGGAACAAAACCTAGGATCATCTTGATTTAAGGATAACCATAGGATACCAGGGATTTTCAAGAAAAATTCCTATATCAAACCAGCTGAGCCACCAGCAACTAACATTTCTGGCGACTCCACTGGGGACTACAAACCCTATACCTTTTTTGTGTTCTCCCATACTCTTAGAGAGAGTCTGGAAAGGGCTAGGTAGCCTCCAGATCTCATCCTCTTTTAGGGGTGACATATCTGGTGAATTCCCTCCCATTCAATCTCTGGTTTGAGTTCCCTAGAAAAACTTCATAAAACATTGTGAGTAAAAAGAAGCCTTTTCAAGCACTGCCAGGAAATAGTATTGATGATGAAACTTGTCTGAATCAGTGACAAACTAGGTAAGACCTAGGATTATCTTAAGTCTTTATCTAACCTTGGAAAATCAGTTGGCTTAGCCATAAGAGTACACTGTCTTTGTCTCATAACCATAGCTAAGTCTTGAAACAAAGTTGGGATATTCTTAAAAATCATACAACTAAAAAATAACTTAGAAAAACCTAAAAAATATGTCAGATTGGTATCCAATAAACATGGTGGCGGACCATAAAAACTTTTACCTCTTAAAAGAGCTAAAAATTTCCACTTGGCGACTCCACAATCCTAAAAAGACCTTAAGACTCCACTGGGAAGAAACCCTTGTCATTAAATATCATTCAAACTCAGTTAGAGGACTGTAGAATTGAAATTTAGGTAAACAGGTTAGTTAACCATTCAAAGACTGTCATATCTGGTTGAACTTGTCTTGTTTATTTGGGTTTAAAAAACACGGCATAGTGGCTCCTAGAAAGATTCAAACTAGAGCCTATCCTAACCCTGACCCACCTGAAGTAGTTGATAACCCAAAAGGTATCCTTAGGAAGTCTCCTAAGATTAAATTATCAACTGTTTTCATATCACCCTTGAGAGCTAATTCAGTCCCTGAAAATCTTTCAGCTCTACAACAATCTCAAGTTGACTTAGTAAATCCATTTAGAACTAGGTCATTCGATGATATAATTCAGCTAGATTCTGAGTCTTCACTTTCATCCCCGAAAACAAGTGAACATCCTGGTAGTAGAGAAACAACACCACCTGATCTACACTTCCTGTTGAATTTAGGTGTCTCTCGTCCAAGATCAGCTCCGTAATCTACTGTTGTTCCATCCACGTCTACTCATCCTTCATCCACTGTTCAAACCACTCCACTTCATCCCACCTTCCCTTTTCTCAACCCATCTATGAATCAAACTCCACCTCCTGCCATGGCTGCATGGTATGCTCCCCTAGTCCTTCCTGCACCATTAGTCAATCTTCCACAGGACTATCAGTCCAAAATTCCATTATATGATGTTAGCAGTGTTACAACTGCATCACAACATGTGGATAATATGAATGACTACTTTGACAAAAATTGAATTGATGATGATTCTGTCAAGCTTAGATTATTTGCTCAAAGCTTAGGGGGAGAAGTAAGAAAATGGTTTAAAATCTTAGCCCCCCATAGTATAAACGATCTCCCAGGCTTCCATCAAACTTTCTTAAACAAAAGGGAAGTGAAGAAGAATCCTCTCCAAGTCCTTTCTGATTACTAAAACCTTTATAGAAACCCCGGGGAAAGTGTCCAAGCTTATTTCACTAGGTTTAATAGTGTGTATAATGCACTTTACCCAGAACTAAAACCTCCACAAGGCTCAGCTTTAAACAAATTTCCTGAAGGGTTTGACTCTGACATGACCTATTCGTTAAGAGAGAGGGATTTTGCAACTCTTGAATATATGCAAAGAGGTGCTCTTTCTGTGGAAGTCAACTTAATGGAGAAAAGAGAAAGGATGAAAGCTAAAAAGAGAGTATCCTTTAGAGAGGAATCCACACCTTCTACTTCCAACTCAAAGATGGATAGAATGATGGAAGAAATAATGAAAGAGATGAGCATAATCAAGAGAGCACAAGCAAGCCAAAACCAAACTGCTCCTCAAAATAGAAACTAGAACTAGAATCAGAATGTTAGAAGGAACCAACCTCCAAACAAACCTAGGGAAGATGATCAGCAGATCACTCCTCCCTTTCATCAAAATTATGTAAGTGAGGTTGAGGAAGCATATCAAATAACAAAGGAAGAAGATATCAACATGCTGGGGGTAGGCAATGATGACTTTGAGAATCATTATGATAAAAAACAAGGTCTATACACACCTTATGATGACAAAAGAGATGATGATGAAAATTGTTATCAAGACATGGAAAATTTCATCCTAGAGCCTCAAAGAGAATATGACCTTAGAAGTAAAACTAGTCAGCAACCCCCCAACAACCAAACCTCTAACCAATCTTTGCAAAACAACACTGCAACCAAGCCTAAAAATATTACACAAAAGGACAAAACAGTGGTTGTAAATTCTGATAAAGGAAAAGGTAAAAGCACTCAAAAAAATGAAAATCAGCGTGCAGACATTAGCAGTACTAACACTCCAGTTAGTGCTCTTGGAAAAATAATTTTGTCAAGTGTAAATAAAACAAATCAGCAAGCTGATATGACTGATAGAGTGACAGCTAATAAGGCTGAAACCAACACTTTAAAGAGTCAAGTTCCTTTCAACCTTGAGCAGGAAATCTCAAAGATCAAAATCTTTGTTCCCTTGACTGAATTAGCTACCCAACATGTATATAGAACCCAAATTTTGAAGGCTTTGAAAATAGAAGAAAATGAGGACACAGTCAATCTTAGCGATGACCAACCAGAGTTGATTTTTGGTCCTAAGATTGAAGGTAGATATCAAGAGGGGCCTGTTCCGCCCTTTTATGTGAGTTTAAACGTTCATGACAAAAAATTTCACAACGCTATGCATGATTCCAAGGCTTCTCATAATTTAATGCCAAAAGCTATAATGGAGAGCCTAGGTTTAGAAATCACCAGACCTTACAAAGACCTTTACTCCTTTGATTCCAGCAGAGTAAGATGTTTAGGATTAATCAAAGACCTCTGTGTTAACTTAGCCCAAATTCCAACTAAATGTTTAGTCATCAATATTGTTGTGGCTGATGTGCCCCCAAAGTATGGAATGTTATTATCAAGATCTTGGGGGGCTAAGTTACAAGGGACTATGCAGATGGACATGACTTATGTGACTATCCCTATTTTTAATCAAACTAGAAGACTTTACAAGGAATCCCATATGAAGTTCATAGTTACAAGTCAAGACAAACTACAAAACTCTCCGCTATATTCTGTAAATACAGGCCTTGATTCTTTTATTATGTTTAATGATGAAACACTTGGTGAGAAAGTCACTTTATCAAGATTAATGGCCAACGGGGAGGAAGAGGAACACAATGTAGGTGTGTCTAAACAATTTGCTGAACCTCTAAAATCTAGCAAACTAAATGAAGATCTTGAGCTACAAGACAGATGTCCTTTGCTCTTAAATGTTCACAATCAAGAAAACAACCCTCAAACAAACGTAAATCCTGGGGAATCAAAACAAAAACAACTAAGTGGTGAGGTCCCACAACAACCTTTGAGCACGTTAGTTGAAGAGGACAGTAACCAGGATGAAACTATGAAGTTTCCTCTATGGAGTATGTATTTTGATGGATCCTGCACTAAGAATAATGATGGTGTAGGTGTTTGCATTAATAACACTAAAAACAACCACATAGAAAGCATTTCCTACAAATTAAACTTGCAGTGTTCCAATAACATAGCAGAATATGAATCCCTTCTCTTAGGCTTACACCTATTGAAAAAGTTAGGAGCTAGAAGAATCAATGTGTATGGGGATTCAGATTTAGTCATTAGGCAAGTCAATGGGGAATATAACACAAATCATCCCAGACTTAGAGCCTATCAAAACGATGCCATGGACCTTTCGAAAAAATTTGAGCAGTCCAAACTGTTTTTTGTCCTAAGAAAAAGAAATATTGCGGCCCACCATATAGCACCAAATACTGCACAAATAAGATAAAATTTAGACCAGCTATACCCGATAATGAAAATTATTGGCAGGTGTTTGACAATGACAAACAAATAGAAGACTTCATGCAATTCAGAAATGAATTTGAACTACACAGTTCAGACTCAAATTATGATACAGACTGCAGTGAAGGAAATTTCCTTGATGAAGAAGAACTGTCTCCTGAACCTACTAATATAAACTTGTTATCTAGCAAACTTAGAAACAAAATAGAGATGATTGCAGAGTTAGAAACAGAAGAGTTAGAAACTATGCACTCTAAAGATGAAAGTTTTCCTAGAGGTCTAGTTCCTTTAGAAGAGTTGTTCGATTTTAATGATGTGGCAAATAAACCAGAACTGGAACCTGTAGAGACTGAAGCGGAGGAGTGCAATACAGGCAGTGAGGAAAAACCAAAAATGATTAAACTACCTAAGACTTTACCAATTCACATTAAACTCAAATACATTGAGCTGTTTAAAGAGTTTTCTGATGTTTTTGTGTGGGGTTACGAAGATCTTAAATCCTATGACACTGAAATAATATAGCACAAAATTCCACTTAAAGAAAACCACAAACCATTCAAACAGAAACGGCGCAGAATAAACCCTGTTCAGTTACCTTTGGTTCAGAAGGAGATCATGAAAATGTACGATGCTGGAATTATAGTCCCTATTAGATATTCTGAGTGGGTGTCTAACTTCGGTGTCCGTTAGGAAGAAAACTGAGAAACTGTGAATTGTATAGACTTTAGATTTAAACAAAGATTCATTAAAAGACAACTACCCTCTACCCAAGATGGATCATATTTTACAAAGAGTGGTAGGGTCTAGAATAATTTCTTTGTTGGATGGCTATTCAGGGTATAATCAGATCTTGGTTTACCCTGCTGATCAATTAAAGACAACCTTTACTATGCCATGGGGCACTTTCATGTATGTGAAAATTCCCTTTGGTCTGATGAATGCTGGAGCAACTTTCCAAAGAGCCATGGACATAGCATTCTCGGAAGAATTGGGCTTCTTCATCATTATCTATCTTGATGATGTCACTGTGTTTTCAAAAACAGATGAAGAACACTTATAACATTTGAGAAAGGTTCTAGAGAAGTGCAGAAGGTTTGGAATATCCTTAAACCCTAAGAAGACACTATTTGGTCTCCAAGAAGGTAAACTTCTTGGACACATTATTTTAAAAAAGGGTATAAAGATAGATCCAAAGAGGATTGAGGCCATATTGCAAATCTCTCATCCTCGAAACATCAAGGAGTTGCAATATTTCATTGGGAAGATCAACTTTTTGAGAAGGTTCATTCCTAATTTAGCTGAGCTCCTTAGGAATATCACAAACATGCTGAAAAAGGATCAAGGGGTAAAATGGACCTTGGAAGCAAAGCAATCTTTTGAACTGGTGAAACAAGCGTTAACCAAAACACCGGTTCTGATAAGTCCTGATTTTTCAAAGGATTTTTAAATTTTCTCATTTGCATCAGAACATACAATAGCTATTGTCCTTTTATAGAAAAACCCACAAGGACAAGAGCAGCACATTGCATTCTTTAGCAAGGCATTGAGGGATGCCCCTTTGAAGTATAACATTATGGAGAAGAAAGCATTTTCTTTGGTTAAAGCATTGAAAGACTTCAGAGTATACATCCTTCATTCACATATTATGGCCTTTGTCCCAAATTTAGTTGTTAAAGACATTCTAACACAGGACCCAGATGCTAAGAGAGGTAAGTGGATTGTTGTTATTCTTGAATATGATTTGGAGATAAAACCCACTAATCTCATCAAAGGCCAAGGTCTAGCTAGATTAATGGCTGAATCAAATTGTGAATTTCTTGATATTCATATGATTAATGCTTTAGGTTATCAAGAGGAAATATCAACACCCATTGTTGAAAACCATTTTATGAATTCCTCTTGGTATGCTGACATTCTTTATGTTTTTCTTAATTTGAATACACCTCCTGGTTTGACAAAAACAAAGGCAAGGTTCCTAAAATTGAAATTTGTAAACTATTGCATTATAGAGAAATGTCTTTATTGGAAGAATGCAAGTGGTCTATTGCTTAAATGTTTTCCTGAGTTTGATGCAGAGAAGGTTAAGTACCAGTTCCATGAAGGAGAGTGTGGAGGTCATTTGTACTAGAAGACAACAGCCAACAAAATTTTGAGTGCTGGTTTCTATTGGCCTACTCTTTTCCATGATGTACACAAGATGATCATAGCCTGTCATAAGTGTCAAATTTTTGAAGGAAAAATAAAACTTCTACCCCTCCCTCTGCATCCAATCACTGTTGAAGCCCCATTTCAATAGTGGGGATTTGACTTTATAGGGGAAATCCATCCACCATCTTCTGCCCAGCACCGATGGATTCTCACTGCCATAGACTATTTCACTAAGTGGATAGAAGCCATTCCTTGTAGGCATGCCAATGATTCAGTTATCATAAAATTTATGGAGACTAATATTCTCTCTAGATTTGGCTGTCCTACCAAGATTATCACTGATAATGCAGCAGCATTTGGATCAAAGAAGATGGTTGATTTCTGTCACAGATATCAGATAACATTGGGGCATTCCACGGCCTATTACCCTCAAGGTAATGGACTTGCGGAATCCTTAAACAAAATTCTAGTGAACATAATCAAGAAATTGTTGGAGGACAACAAGAAGTCTTGGCACACAAAGCTGATTCATGCACATTGGGCTGACAGATTGACTTTGAAGAAATCTATTGGTATGTCACCTTTTCAGCTAGTGTATGGTACTGATGCAATTTTTCCAAACAGCCTTGGTGTACCAGTGATGAAGTTGATTCAAGAGTTTCAGACTGAAGATAATGACATGATCAGAAGAATAAATCAGACCATTCATCTTCAGCAAACCAGAGAGGAAGCGTATAACAAAGCATTGTAGAAACATGAGAGCATTAAAAATCTTTTTGACAGAAAAACAAAGGCCAGCAATTTCAAGATTGGGGAAAAAGTTTTAAAATGGGACTCAAGGAGGGAAGAGAAGGGCAAGCATGGAAAATTTTACAACCTATGGCTTGGCCCCTACTCTATTCAGTCAGCTGCTGGTAACAATTCATTTTTCTTGCAGGAATTGAATGGAGCAAAATTGTTTGGGGGTCCTGTCAATGGAAGGATGCTTAAGCATTACTTCTCTTGATCCATGTTATGTTTTTAAGCCTTTTTATCTTTTCCATTGTGAATATTTCATCCACCATTGCATTCAAACTTGTAAAAGACAAAAAATACAAAAAGAAAAGAAAAGAAAGAAAAGAGGGCAGATTTTGAAAACAAGAAAGGTATAGCCCCATACCAAAAAACAGAGACAAATCTGAAAGTGTGCAAGATCAAATGCCACTCCTCAAAAACACACTTCTAGTTAGTCAAACTGTTTAAACTTGACTAATTAGCTTTAAATTTTCTACTGATAGGATAGTGAATTTGATATGCCAAACTATCTAATCTTGGCTTATCAGTAGATAGTTTAGGATAGAAATTAAAGGTTCAAACATGTTCAAAACCTGAACCTCAGTTTCCAAAGAGAGATGACTCAAATATGTTTTATTTTCTGAGTCAAAAATATGTAAAAATCTGGTTCTAATTAGCTCAAAATCTGAACTAGAAGAAAAGGAAAGACAGCTCAATAAAAGTCAAATCAGAGCTGTAAAAGAGAGGAAGGAAATGTTTTCAACTTTCAGATCTTAAGCCTTCCATTTTGATTTAATTTTCTGCAAAATAAATGTCTATGTGCAGCTTGTTTTTATGCCATATACCAGCATCAAGTTAGACTATTCAATCCTGACTTGTATGCTTTTGAATTGCTGTTATAGAATTTAGAGAATAAAAATCTGTTGGACAGTTTAATCCCAACAAATAGTAGAATGGGTAGAGAAGCATCTGAACTCAACTGTTTAATCTGAGTTCAAGGAGAAATAAGGAGTAGAATTAGATTAGTTTCCTACTTTCAAAAGAATAAAATGTTGTGAAAAGATTTTTCCAATCCAAGTGCACTCTAATGAAGGAAAAAATGTTAGATCTGTAGGATTGGGTAGGTAGAAGTTTGTATTGATGAAGATCCATTGCTTGTATGACTACTAATACATTTTCAAGGAAAGATCATCCCAGTAAAGGAAGATTAGCCCAATGGATTAGGCAACTAATCAGCCTCCCAGAGGACATTAAAAGATCAGGCACATGGTCAGCCTCCCAGAGAACGCAAGTCTGAAATTTCTTGATGCCTTCAAGAAGGCACCATCCCAAAGTGGAGCCACTGTTAGCCACCTATAATATTTTTTATAGAAAAAGGTGGCTAAGAATGTTTGAGCCTTCAAGGAAAAAATTCTATTACTAAAAATTGTTGGCTCTTGAAGACTCTTAAAGGCCTCCTTCCTCTGTCCAGATCCCATACTTTTGTTTTCATCCCAAAAGACTCTGAAATCCTGCTGATTTCCAAAGCCAAAATATTGCTGCAAACACCATTTTCTCCTTTCCCTTCTTCCCAAATTAACCTCATCTTTCTATCCCCCTATTTCCCACAAAAATCCCTCATTTTCACATTTCTGCCTTCTCCCCTCATCAAAATCCCCTTTATAAGGTTGTAAGACTCTCTCTTAACCTATCGGAACCCTCAAAACCTTTGAAAATCATGGAAAAACCACAAAAATCCCATTTGTTTATATATATTGGGCTTAAGCCCCCTTGGGCTAAGTCTCTAGCCTTTTCCACCCATACACCCTGGCACTAGAACCGGGCGCTGCGCAATCAGGTGCTTAGCCACATAATATATATTCTTCTCGAAAATAATAAAACCTTTGTTTTATTATAAGCCTTGGGTTTTTATTCATTTTATAACTTTTTTCGCCGGATCGAATTTCGATTTAATTTCCACCGTCGATCTAAATCCACAGATCGACGATGCGGAGTTCATCTCCCCGTGGTCCCCATCGCCCAAAAGCCGATTGCCCGAAACCGGCGGTATCCATCGCACCGCCTTCGGGCCAAAAGTTGTTTTCTTCTGATGGCCAGCGATTCCATACGCTGTTTGACACGCGTCCCAAGCACTGTTCCGGAAACTGCAATCCACCGCGTATTAAAGTCATACATCGTGCATTATCATTCATACCTGGACGCCCAACGATATCGTTGTGGACCGTCCGATCTGGGCCCACTGATCCAACGGTGATCGCTCGCCAAAGTTGCTCGATGGTTAACGAAGGTGCGCGCACGATAGCCGGGCCATCATACAGTGGCAAATCAATCTCCGCCATCGATCTGATCTGCAGATCGACAACCCACAATTCATCGCCCGATCTCTCCGTTTGACTATCCATTGCCCAATCCCGACCGTCGATCTCTATGCTATCGATGGCTCAGATTCATCCTTCTCCTCTGACCGCCTCATTCAATCTCGACCGTCGATCTCTTCACGATCGACGGCTCGGATTTAATCCTTCTTTTACCCATTCCACGATCGCTCTCGATCAATCCTGACCATTGGATGATGCCATCCAACAGCTCCGATCTCCTCGCACGCCCTCCGATACAGTCAACCTATAAAAGAAATATTTTTTAATAGTTTTCGTATTTTGCAGGGTTTTTGTCATTTTTTCGCAATTTTCAAAGAAGATTCAAAGGCGGAGGGTGACGACCCTCCCGTCTTTGATTCGTCGAAGGAAATCATCCACAGGGTGGAAATGCACATTTCCTTAGTGTTTCCTCAGACATGGATGCCTTATGAACCCCGCGCAGCCCTACACCATAGCAAAGAACACAGCAAATCGGGCACAGACGAAGAGTATCAGAGACGAAGACCAGAATTAACCAGAACAGAGGATTAAAGGATAGATTTGTGGGGATTACGTCTAATATGCTTATCAAAAGCCTAATCCCCAACTAAAACACAGTTTACAGAAAACATAAAGTGTTTTATCAAGCAGGAATGCTACCATAGCGCCACCTGTTCCTCAAAGTACTCAATCAGGGGCCGAATTTATTGAAGAAGATCAGATTTCGCCTCAGCGCAACCAAGAAGTTACTTCTGCAATGAAACTTAATGCAAAAGATATCTGCAGAGTAACCCTAGCGTCACACAGAGCCTCAAAGGTCAACTAAGCTCCCACCGAGCTTAATTCATAAGTGAAAATCAATTAATACAGTGAAACACCTGTACAATTTCTTCATTGAGCCCCCCAAAGGGCCAAGAAGACATTAACTCTGTATTAATTGTAATTCAG
Source organism: Pinus albicaulis (assembly GCA_034641835.2). NCBI lineage: Eukaryota > Viridiplantae > Streptophyta > Pinopsida > Pinales > Pinaceae > Pinus > Pinus albicaulis. The sequence goes on from CM076582.1 coordinate 1,613,651,981, forward strand.
ATCTTTTATCAGATCTCACCTCCTCATTCTTCTATATATACTTCTTCAGAAGATGAGTGAGGGGTTGGTTGTAGAACTTTGATATACATCTGAGCTTAAACTTCTGATTGTAAATAGTGTTCACTGGCCCTTGGAGCCCTGCTTGTGATAGATTAGATAGGCTGAATAGTGATTATGATTGCTGAACTGAAACATTGGACTTGAAGACTGTAACTGGTTTGACATCAATATAAAATTTGTTTCTTGGGATCCTGGTCTATATCATCGGTGAAGTGCACCTCTCTTTGCTATTGTTTTCCTTCTATGTATGTCATATTGTTCACTATTCTATGATAAAGAACAACAATTATAGAGTTAGGATCTATTGTATATCAGTAACCTTCTCTAACTGAAAGCTTTATCTCAATGTTTTCTTCTAACTTGTTCATTTAGGAATGATTTAATACAGTTTAAGTAGTTAGGAATGCTGGAATTCCCTCGTCCTACTGTTTTCTTTAAACATTGTTCTTGAAAGTTATTTTCCTTATTGTGCTTATTAAAGATGACTATGGAAGATATGGTGTTCCCTGGTCCTAGTTCTTCTCGAAAAGAAGATTTTGAAAGTTTCCCTTGGTGTTGACAAAAAGCAGAATAGGTTTAAAAGTACTTTATCTGATCTTAGGTCACACTTTGTTTCTCTTATATGTTTTCATACTTTCTAAAGGTAATTATGTGGATTACTGAATTTTTTGTCAATTAAGTTGCTTGAATACAGACTTGTCCAAGAATTTTATGGTTAGCCCTGTTCTTGGTTGGTTTTAAACAATTACTTAAGAGGATTTTCTTGTTTGGACTGACTATAAATCCTTTGTGAAATTATTATCAGTTTCCACCATCTCCAACACTTTATTGTTTCCATCCCATCACTCTATCTCAAATAATCTTGTGGTATAGATGACTTGCCCCTTGGATCACTCTTGATGTTGTTGCTCAATTAAATTCTAGATATGACTCCATATCCCAATGGACTAAAAACCAACGTTATATCTATCTTTTAGCCTAAGCTTTTCTATTCACTTGCAACTTCTCACTTTTGAAACTGTTTTTCATTTAGAACTTTACCCTCAAGTAATTTTCATGCTCAACCATCCAAAAAACAAAAAAACCCTTGGCCTTCATAACTAGCCTAATATCATAACCCCAAACTTCAAAGACAAATCCATCTTTGTACATATTGGAGAGATCCCTCTCCAGATTCAGGAGGGCTAGATCCTAGAATCCCAAAGTTGGTTTAAACGATGTTGTTTCTGTAATTGTACTCCGCCAATGTTGCTAATAAATTACAGATTCCTAACACCCAGATGCCAAACCAGTCAGATAGAAATTACGTCAGATTCATCCAAGAAAAGCTGTCGTTGTCAAAGCAGAAGTTGAAAAATTACTTCGTGCAGGTTTTATTTATCCAATCCCATTAACGGACTGGGTATCTAATATTGTTCCGGTCAATAAAAATCAAGCAACAATAAGAGTATGTATCAATTATAGGGATATAAATCGAGCTTGTCCTAAAGACAATTATCCGACCCCTTACATCGATCAAAATTATTGACGATTGTGCTGGAAGTGAAATGTTCTCGTTCATGGATGGATTTTCCGGCTACAATCAAATAAACATACTCCCTGCAGATCAACCTAAAACAACTTTCATTTGTCCATGGGGGAATTTTTCTTCTTGCAAATTACCTTTTGGCCTTAAGAACGCTAGCGCCACTTTTCAAAGGGCCATGTATTATGAATTTCATGACATTAAGCATATTGTGCAACCCTACCTCGATGATTTTCCTGCTCATTCTTCATGCAGAGCAGATCATATTACTCATTTACGAGCAATCTTTATACGATGTAGGCACTATAAGATTCATTTGAATCCTCACAAATGTGTTTTCTGTGAAGAATCCGAACGATTATTGGAATTTATTGTCTCAAAGGTAGGCATTCGTGTCAACCCATCGAAGGTTGAGGAAATCATCAATTTACCTCCTCCTTCTACTCTTCGCCAACTCCAAAATTTGCAAGCGAAAGAAATTTTTTTACGTCGATTCATTCCTAACTACGCCGAGTTAATGAAAGGTTTCACTAGGTTGTTGAAACAGAACATTGATCTGGATTTATGTAGGAATGCAATAGAATAAACATATAACCATAAATACAGATATGTAGCGGAAATAACACTTCATTTCATTAATATCAAGAACTGAAATTTGCTTACAGAGAGAATGGAAATAAAACTAGCTAGGGCGCTGGTAGTTATCTCTGAGAAGAGATGTGGCGGCTACAAGCCTCTGAACTGAGTTACAATGAGGCTCAAGGGCCTATTTATTATTTATGAACAATGGGAAATCCTAAACAACCAAAACCCTAACCCTAGGAGATGAAGCGCCAAAACTATGGGCCCTGTTTGGGTAAATTGGTGTTTCAACTTCCCAGGGGCGTAACTTTGGCATACGATCTCCATTTTACGCGTACCATACCTTGTTAGAAATATCTATCCGAGGAATAAAAATTTTGAATGAGAAACATCAATCGATGGACCCATGTTGCTCTCTGTTTCCCCAAAAAACGTCGTTTAGGGCATCAAAACGGCTCCGGAAGTTCAGGACCCAAAAAACTGCTAAAAATAGTA